>JANUFV010059885.1:0-11034 GCA_024757865.1 Epizoanthus scotinus
TAAATACGCACCCTTCTCACCCCCCCCCCCCCCTCCCTGCCTACGCGCCTGTTTTGATATCACGGGGGTAACAGGTGAAGATCAATGATATGTGCGATCATATCGACTCCTGGGATGAATTTAGTCCTTTATTATTTCGGCGTATGACGCGCTGCACTAGAACAGGAAGAATAACACACACTTCACTTACACCAAGAACACGCTTGGCTTTTACAAGACTTTGCTTGGATATTTGGCTTTTTAATAACGTTCTTGCCATCACATACTTTTCAAAATATTTGTAATCATTGTCTGTTTTTGTTTAAAGGAGCATTGTCAAGTTTGGTTTTTGCATTTCAATAAATATCATTACTTTAACTACCTCCGGCCTATTAGTCGATTCAAACGTTTGAATGGGTGGATTATGGCGAATTCTGGCGACAATAAAGACCAGGGGACCAGTCCCTTCCGTGATGGGGCGCTTGACTTAAGGGCCACAAATGACCTCTGACATTCAAATGAGGATCAGTATAAATGGCTCTATTGAGCTCTATACAGCGATCAATTTATTTAAAAAACGTTTAAAGAGCTCATACAACGAAAACTGAAAAAACTGCAACAGCTAAATAAATGGTAATAAATAACGTTCTCGGGGACTTTTTTATTTCTACAAGTGTGACGACTTATGGCTTTCTAAGGCGGGCTCCTTGTGCACATACTCGGTGTACATACTTCCTTTGGAATATATTTAGAAAATATGAAACAGCAACATTTAAAACGAAATGGCGTATATTAAGCTACAGCGGAAGTAGCACAGCAAGTTAATTTTAACAAACATAGCACAACATTTCATTTGCTAAACAATAACTAAACTATAAATATTTCACATTGTTAGTGCTGGGAATAGCGTTATCAGTATTAGCGTAAGATATGGCGTCATCGAGTCATACGTGGCAAGTGACACAGAAATGTTCATTAAACCAACAACACAAAACTCTCAATTACACTCTACAAGTTATATAATTTGTTTTTGTCAACTGATGAAAAAACGTTGGAATTGGCTGCAATATTTAACTCTTGAATTACAAGAAGTGAGTAACACCAGACACTTCTACTCTTCAAGTAATGTAAAATGTATGGTCATGTTATAGTGTTTTGTCTATTAGCACAAAAGTGTTGATATATTTATTTATTACCATTGAAGCGTGTTGCATATAACGGCATTACTGCGCAATCAAGTGAGCGGACACTCACAATAGTGAATAGTGCACTCTACAGGTTGTGTGTTTTGTGACTGAGGAGCCCTACATTCGCACTTAAAGTAATTTGTACTGGACGCTTTCTTAACCAATATGCTAAACTTGGAATTGGATGAATATGAAGAGCACGTAGCTCCAACAATTCTTTTCCCCTGTAGAAAACAATACAAACATCACACATTAGACGTCTAACATTTAACATTTTTTAAATATAGTTTATATATATTGCGCACACAGATAGCGAAGATAGATCAAGATAGATAGTTATATAATAATAGCTAATAGTTAGGTAGATATAGATAGATATTTAATATAATCTTCTCGTGTCCTATTGAGAATGCTGCAATCTACTCTACTCGCTATCTATTTGTGATAGATCATCTCCTCCATTCCCACACGGTCAAACGCAGCCGCCAGTACCTAGTCCTTATTATGTTAATAACGCGAACACAACGAACGCGTGATGAAATGAACGCGAAGTTTCGAAACCACAATATGTTCAAACTGAGTTCAATTGAAAATTTCAATGTCAACGAATGGGTCTCGGGACAGATTGCGTCCGCTTCTTGCTTTTTGTAATGCCTCTGTTATTCCTGCTGCTCTCCATCCATTGATGAGTCAAAAGAAATATTGATGTCAGTTTTGAATGATGTGGCAGTCAATTCTGATAGTAGTGATGGAGAGACAGATGAGTGAAAATCAGTGAAAATATAATTTTAATTAACAAGAACGAAAATTAAGATACAAAATTAACGCGTTAATTTCATGTATCGTTCATTTTCTACAATAAGATAGCGAGAGAAAAACAAAATGACGAACAGATATTTTGCGTGCCGATTGCTTTCATCACATTTGTGAAAATTTGAATACTAGGGAAAACTTGATATCTTCAACAAAGTAATTGAGGAATATGTTTTATGTCTGATGGGAACCAGCGCATTGATTATGGACACATTATGCACAAAGAGTGGCGTTTATACAAGCCTCATTCAGACTGTGGAATGCCCTAGCTACCGAAATCTATTAAAATATATTTTTCTGTGAATGTTTTAAGGCCAACCTCAAGACACATCTTTTTAAGTTAGCTTTTAAATTATCATAAATCATATTCATCGCTTTTTTATGAAATTATCTCTTTTACAAAATTTTAATATAAAAACCATTGAGACCTTTAGTATAATGCGTTTTTAATAACTGTAAATTATTATTATTATTATTATTATTATTGTTATTATTTCATTCAACAATGTAGTAAATACACTAATAATAATAACTGACGGCGCGTAATACAAGTGTCTCTATGCGTTTACATATACAAAATGCAAATGTAGAAGTATCGGTATATAAAATACTGTGACCAAATATAAATCACGAATATCAAAAGAGGGTTCACTTACTTTTGGTTCCGGCAGGATAACATCGGAATGTCCTGCGCTGGGGGCCCCTGTGTGAGATTTCCAGGTGCAGTTACGGAAATCTGTTGCGTGTCCCCGTATTCCTGGGGGTCCTAGCAGACCCTGTGAGCCATTGAACCCCGGAGATCCCTGATCACCAGGAAAGCCCCGAGAGCCGTTGAATCCTTGTAGTCCATGTAGTCCTCGCGGTCCTTCTGAACCATTGATTCCCCGAGGGCCTTGAATGCCACGAAGTCCCTGTGGCCCCTTATAGCCGGGTAGTCCCCGAGCACCTGGCGGCCCTTGAGGACCCATAGGTCCCTGGGATTTATTGTAGCTTTGCTGTTCATAGTGCTGTATATTCTTTGTTAAGTTATGAACCTGTGTAGAACAGAAAAACATAGAAAGAGCAATTAATTTCAGGCCGGACGATGATGCTAATACAGATTACGTCCACTTTACCCCATCCCACGACACACGCACGTACACGCACGCACACACACACACACACACACACACACACACACACACACACACACACACACGCGCGCACACACGCACGCACACATGCATGCATACATCAATTTCTTACTACTGGGAGTTTGGATATGATTCACGAGAGGTACACTGATTGTGCTTGTGCCATAATGTGCAAGGTAACGTCCAAGGTAGAGTGATTGCTTGTGCGTATGTGAATATCTTCAACAAATTGGCCATAGATTATTGTGCAATTTATCTCTACCCGTGGGAAGAATGTTATTTCAAGCGAAGTAGAGTGATTTGTCACATGTACAATAAAAACCCTTACCATCTCTGCTAATGAACGAGTCCTTTCCTTCTCTTCAACAAACTGAATCCTGGTACGATTGAGCTCAGCCCAGAGGAGGGATATCTGTACATCAGATGCCGAGTGTTGTGCAGCACCAGTTGAAGCTGAAGACGTACCTGCAGCTGGTCAGCAAATCACAGCGAAATAACGTGAAATACAGCTGACAGTATAAAGTTTTAGCATTTATCTAATTATTACCATTACCATTACTTGTACTATTGCTATTGCTATTTAATAATATTATTGTTGTTATTGGCTATTGTAGTTGTTGTTATTATTATTAGTATTGTTGTTGTTGTTATTGTTGTTTTTTGTCATGGTCGTGGTCGTTATTGTTGTAGTTATTGTTAGTGTTATTTTTATTTAAAAATACTGTTGTTGCTGTGGTTGTTTTTCAGTTTATCTTTTGCTGTATGCTGGCGATGCTGCTAGAAAGAGGCGCACACATATGAATATAGACCTACACCAGACAGTAAGTTTGATATTTCATAGCTTTATCTTTCTTTATAATTCAGCAATAATTTTTACCATCAAATCACGCATTGTCATTGGTTAGATTCGACCACGTGATTTATTCGCAGGGCAAAATATCAGCGAATATAGCAGGGCAAATATCAACACGGAAGCTGTCAACTATAAATAACGAAACACTGTCGATTCCGGCTTTGTTTCAACTAAAAATGGCTGACAATTCAGCCTCTCGGTTCGAAACACAAGTACTGGAATGAAAAAGGAGCTTCTTAGTAAAGCAACACCGCAAACCACAAAACAAACCCTGGCCTCCGCCGTTGTTGTTTTTGTTTATTTGTGGTGAAAAATTATTGCTGAATCATAAAATGAATAAAGTACTTCCGTGGTCTGTTGTATGGAGTGATACAGTCCCTTGGCTTCAAAATTGTCCTCAAAGTTTCTCATTTGCTCTCGACTTCGTCTCGGGCAAATGTTCACTCTTCGGACAACTTTTTCAGCCTCGGGCCTGTATCACTTCATACGACATACCACAGAAGTACTTTATTCACTAAATATTTTTGTCAGACTCAATGCTGGTGGAAGGGTTAAATCAACTACAGCCACTTAGCACCAATCTCATCCCCAGGGGTAGTGGTGGCAAACTGGTCTACTCAGGATAACTGTGTATTTGTATGCACGAAGCGGTAAAACGAGAGAATGTTGCGTAGTGATGACAAGGAAAGAGGTGGAGAAGAGAAGAGAAGTGCGAGGTACTAGCTCCCATTCTCCGAGACTCCCTCTGCCTTTCCATTCCATCTGGTTTCGCTACGTGCTCTGCGCTGAAAGAAAGAATGCTACGCCACAATGGGTTTTACCAAATATTGAACCATATTTGGAGTCACGGGACCCTAACAAGTAAACATGCTCTGGAGCCCAAAGTTTCCTATACTCTACAGCTGTGTTAGTCCAGCTAACTTTCTTACACTCTTCAACCTCTACGAGTTGTTCAGTTGTTGCTACTGACGCTTTCCTACTGGTCACGTAATGATATAAAACGAAACTCCAACATTCTTTTCAATTGGTTTAAGCCGTAGTGTTCAGCCAATATGTGTGAACTTCCTCATGAGTCATGGTTCTATATCAGTTTCAAATGCTATGTAATGACTATGGATATATGGGTTTGCTTGTGCTAATCGCTTTCAATCAAAATTTCTTCCCGTATTTAATACAAAGATGTGTATTCGGTAATGAAAACCACCTCTGTTGTTGAGTTCTTCTCTCCAAAGTCGAACTCATTATAAAGACGAAGGACGACTATTATGCTTATGTACGTGTACGTTTCACCTAATATGGAAACGTTTGGAAAGCCTTACGCCCTATTCTTGTCAGGTCATAGCTGTAAGAACCTCCACCCCTAACTCACTTCGTAAATTGAGCAGCTTCCAAAATTGCCCTTTTCATTTATTAACCAACTTGCCACACGCAATCCTTGGCCAGCGCGACACGCCAGTCTTCGAATGCCTCATCCACAAGCTGCTGTATGTGGAGTTCAGCCAGAGTTTCAGCCTAACCCCAACCCCAAGCCCAGCCCTAACCCCAGCCCTAATCCAAACCCAAACCCCAGCCGTAACCCCAGCCGTAACCCCAGCCCTAATCCAAACCCTAACCACAGCCGTAACCCCAGCCGTAACCCCAGCCCTAATCCAAACCCTAACCCCAGCCCTAATCCCAGCCCTAATCCAAACCCTAACCCCAGCCCTAACCCCAACCCCAGCTCAAACCACAACCCTAACCCCAGCCCTAACCCCAGCCCTAATCCAAACCCTAACCTTACAGCTGCATTCAAATAGCACAAGTTCTGGTCAGAAAATATGAGTTGTTGTAGCGGAGCTCCGAGAGCGGATGCTCCATAGGCATAGAATATCATAGATGCATCGACCTGAATTTCGATGACAGTTTTCCCATTGCGTATCCGCTGAACACAACACCGCGGCGCGTGCGACCTTCTTCCGTGTGCACTGCGTATCCGCTAAACACAACACCACGGCGCACATGGGAACCCTGTTGTTAGGCAGACATGAAGTACATATCATTTCAATAAAACAAACATGGCTGCTTCATAGCGCATCGGGGAAGTTTGTTTGGTTGGAGACACTAAAAAATGCAATGTCAATTCAACTGCATCGAGTTGGGAGCTCCGCTTTTAGGCATTGCCTAAATCTATACAATATTATCCTTGCTTGAGCATCTGAAGTCGTATTTTCGTGAATGTCACGAAACATAACGAATGTAGGTCATTCTCTGTGGGGTTTTTAAAGATAAAATGCTGACATCAGCTCTGCAAATTTCTCTGTGTGCTGTTTTGCTTTTTCTTACCGCAAAAAATCAATAAATAAATCAACAACTTGTCCAGAAACTTCACACAATCCCATATTAGATAAATAGTTATTTTTCAGGTGGGTCTCTGCTCCTTTCAGAGTATGAGGTCTTCTGTTGATTTTCGGAATTTCTCTTCTGAAACCCCTTGTCTCTTCAGGTACGCCGCCAAATCTTGACGGCCCGTGGCAGCAACGTCTCAAACCTTTCTGTACCCACGGCTGTATTGAATTGATCCCACCTTTCCAATGGTGGCTTTGTGCTTCTACCGCTACGTTTCCGTGATGTCTTTGGTCCCACGGCACGTGGAAGTGTTGGCAGACGCACAGTTTGTTGTCTATTTGAAGAATTTGCTTCTGACATGATATGATGCGTTCTGGCTGATCTTGTCGTGTTTGTCAACAGATATCTGTTTCTGGTCACCTTAGATTTCACGTGTTTTCCTCCAGTGCGATTTATTCCACTGTGTCGAAGGGTAGGCTCCTACCACAGCAAGATTGATTTTTAAATCAACTGTAGAAATTGATGTTATGCTGTTCGCCGTGAGGGTGGTAGGTTTGAGCTGACGTTTCGAGCGTTAGCCCTTCGTCAGAGCAAGAGCACCACAGAAGACAAACCGCTGATTCCATGGCCGCATTTCGTCATGATATATGCATACATTTACTGTCATTTACAAATGCCGACCTGTCCGTGATTCAGGTAATGTAGAAAAGTGCCCCATAAACATTGCATTTTGAATATTTTAATTCCCTAAATGCGATAAACTGAAAGTCAGATACATATTAAAAGTTCACTTACCTTACGTCGTTATGTGATTTGATTGGGTTTGGGGACGTTTTTAAATTTCTCAAGAGCTGGGATCAAGCTGTAGCGCCATCCAAAACTGACAATCACACAGCTCAAACTGACGAGGTAAGGTGAGTGAACTTTATTTAACTGGGTTTAAGTGTATCGCAATTAGAGAATCAAAACATTCAAAATACAGCATTTATGGGTCGTTTTTCTCCATTACTTGAATCAAGGCCAAATCGACATTTGCAAAGATCAAGAAGCGTGCAAATATCGCGACATAACACGGGCACGAAATCAGGATTTTTCCTGCCTGTGGTAATACCATATTTGTATTCAACTATATTGATAGATGTAAGTTTTTTAACCCAGATATTAAAAAATTACAATGACAATGTGAATGTCATTTACAAGATTGATGTTCCCAATCGAATCAAGTGAACGTATATATCATTATATGATTCATGTGAAAGGAATCAAAAATAAGTTTTAAATTACTTTTTAGTGAGTACGGTACACATATAGACATATGCATACTGTTCGAAATATAATTATTTGGTCTTGACCCTAACAAATGTTCCCATTGTAAAACTTATTATAAATATTATGACCTGCTTAGACAGATAATCGAGTCACAGTTGATATGATATCGGAAGTGAGCTCCGATTCCTTTGTCTTGAAATGTGACAATCGATGACAAATACACACAGATGAACAACAGACTTCGTCTTTGTAATCACCCTACATAACAACATAAACTTACCTTTGGCACTGCACGAACAGAATGAACCAAGCTTTCCTTGAAGCATCAACACCATCATGACGAATGTAATACAGGCAAAAAGTAGAACACAAAACACAAGGCACACCAACAACTGATTACAGTATGTGCTGGCATTTGTAGGCATTGACTCAGCCTTGTCCTTCCTCCGCGAACCAACTCGCATTTTCACAGCAACTTTGTTCAATATGCTTTGGCGACTAGATTCACTACTTTTGTGAGCGCTTGGTTTTTCAAGTACGTGATAATACGGCGATTCTGACTTGTCCTCTAATACAGATTCGAAAGTCGTATTGCCAGTTTGGGTTTTGCACGAATCGACTTCCTCATGTCTCCCCGCGTTTCGAGATTCAATACGACCACAATCACTCGAATGCTGTTGAGCTGACGAGTTAATTCTCTCTCGAAAGGACTGACTTGAGTCTACAGGTTCCATATACGCAGTTTTCGACCTCGCCGCTGAAAATGTGATGTCACTAGTCCTGTGTAAGGCTGCACAACCACCAAAACCTGTCCTTGATTTTGTTAACATAACAACAGGCTCTGAACATCTCCGAATATGAACTCTAGGGGATGAAGTTGGAGGTAAAGTAGGCCGATCTTGTGGTTTGGTTGGTCTCGCTAGACCCTGGTAAAGGTGACTGACGCTTAAAAGATCTTGATAGTCGTCATTTTCGCTCAAGCTTTTCGATCTTCTTTTTAAGCATTTAGGCATAGGGGCGGGAGAAGGAGTTGAACTGGGATTAACGCGAGCATCTGTTGATTTCGTGTCGCGTTCTTCCTCAGTATAATCCAGAAACACTGGGTTGTCAAACTCAAAAGCTTTCTGCTTGGCCATTATTGCGTTCAGCTCTCTAGCTAGCTGGGGCTTCCTATACCGCGTACCGGTGCCATAAGCAACATGATTTGATGTTGAATTGTAACCTTTGGTCTGTCAGGTCGAGTGATTCAAAAGCGAAATCACATGCTTCAGCATGTCATGTTCATGACTGATATCCTGCCCGAACAATGAAACGTATCGAGTAACATATAATACATGCAGACAAACAAACTACAACCACTTGACATTTCATGATCACCGTTCAATTTCCTGCTCGACTCTTCCTTTGCATGTGGATGGGATTTTTAACATCACGATTTCGTTCGCTTTTGATCGAGAACTTGAAGTTGAACAGAAAGAACGGATAATAGACTTGTTGTAGATGTGTATGAGGTTTCTGTATGCCCAGTCACTATATGGAAATGGAATGATATGAACTAGTGGATAATTTTCACGCATTAGCATGCTGATGATGATGGATTATATTTACAATAGGATTTTAAATAAGAAACGACTTTCGCGTCTTGAAAAAAGTTGAGAAACGAAAGTCAACTGTACTAGGCCGCCTCTATGAAGACCTTAAATATTTTAAACATCAACAGACAAATGGTACAATATGTCGTTGTTTTGAAATCAACACTGATCAGAAACCAAAAGTGTGGACTTTTCAAACCTGCTACAATTTATTAAGAACAAACTTAGTAAGAGCATTGAGGTTGAGTTTGCTAAAAAAATAAGAACAAACTGAGGCTGAATCAAAAAGTTATGCGAAATATTTTGTTTTGAAATATTAAAGAAGAAATAATCGATCAAATAACGAGATACAGCAAACAATCAGTCAATGAATAATAAGTGTTGCTAATGATTCTTACAATCGCCGTTTTCATTCCAGAAAGTTTTGTTTGAGATATTTTGTAAATTGTGCACCTTATCGAATTTTAGGCGAGTTTAACCCCCTACGCAAAACATAGCCGTTGAGAACAAAATAAGAACATTTTTTGGCTAAAATTGCCGAAAAAATAAGCGCCTGAGCAACATTTTAATGGTTCTTAATTTAAAAAAAAGTGTAGTACTAGGGTCTAAAACGACCATATCGCTATTTACTGATACCAATCTGAAACAGACTGAAACGGGCGAAAACGTTCATAAATATAGAGTAGGTAGAGAACTCAGTATTCTACTACGTACAGATCGTACTGATCAACTTATAAAACACTTCATTGACAATACGAAGACTCCCGTTCTAAGCTGAGCTAGCCTAGCCTAGCCTAGCCTAGCCTAGCCTAACCTAACCTAACCAAACCTAACGTAACGTAACCTAACCTCACGTAACTTAACCTAGCTTAGCCTAACCTAACCTAACCTAACCTAGCCTAACTTAATCTAGCGTAACGTAACCTAGCCTAACTTAACCTAGCCTAGCCGAACCGATAACCTAACCTAACCTAACATAACCTAACCTAAGCGAACCTATCCTAACCTAAACTAATTTAACCTTACCTAACCCTAACCCTAACCCCAACCTAACCTAACCTAACATATCCTAACCTAACCTAACCTAACTTAACCTAACCTAACCCTAGCCCCAACCTAACCACAACCTAACCCCAACCTATCCTAACCTAACTTAACCTAACCCCAACCTAACCTAACGTAACGTAACCTAACATAACCCCAACATAACCTAACATAACCTAACTTAACTTACCCTTACCTAACCCTAACCCCAACCTAACCTAACCTAGCCTAACCTAACCTAACCTATCCTAACTTAACCTAACCCCAACCTAACGTAACGTAACGTAACCTAACATAACCCCAACATAACCTAACATAACCTAACTTAACTTAACCTTACCTAACCTAAACCTAACCCCAACCTAACCTAACCTAATCTAACCTAACCTAACCT
The DNA here is from genome assembly GCA_024757865.1 of Epizoanthus scotinus. Classification (NCBI taxonomy): domain Eukaryota; kingdom Metazoa; phylum Cnidaria; class Anthozoa; order Zoantharia; family Epizoanthidae; genus Epizoanthus; species Epizoanthus scotinus. The sequence continues at coordinate 10,590 of JANUFV010059885.1, forward strand.
AACCTAGCCTAACCTAACCTAACCTAATCTATCCTAGCCTAACTTAACTTAACCTAACCCTAACCCCAATCTAACCCTAACCCCAACCTAGCCTAACCTAACCTAACCTAACCCTAACCCCAACCTAACTTAACCTAACCTAACCTATCCTAACCTAACCTAACCTAACCTAACCTAACTTAACCTTAATTACATACCATTTTCCCTGTGCTACCTGTGCTAGATGTGTACTGCCTTGAATTTCAAACGTCCAGACTCGGAAACACTGCGAGTTTTGCATCAGATGCATTATCAACTTCCTAGGAAGTGGGTATTGTACATTAGCATATACCAAACCAGAAAATAGTGTTTTTCGCGCGATCTGATTAGTTCCCTATCTCGGAATATCCTGCGATATTCCGAGCTCGCATGAGTGCACACTAATTGACAAAATGGCGTCGAGATT
>JANUFV010059996.1:0-15582 GCA_024757865.1 Epizoanthus scotinus
CCCCCCCCCCCCCCCCCCCCCCCCCCCCCCCCCCCCCCCCCCCCCCACCACGCGCAGCGCATTCCAGATAGAGTTAATTATTGTTATCGAGTAAACAATGAGATACAGTAAAAATCCGCCTGTAAGATACCCTGGTTTTTAAGAACCTGTTAGGCTACGATTGCCCGATTAGACCCCCTTTAAATTAAGAACCTATTTTAGCTTAAAGATTTGAAACAGGTTCTTATTTTAAATTTATTGAGACATTTGAATCGGATGAAAATAAATAAAACAAGTTCTATCAGGCAATGTATGTTTATGCCTGTGTAACCTCAAGAACCTCTAGTAAAACAAATAGAGCACTTACAGCGGGTCATATTCACAATGCTGATCTCACAACCTGGTTCCTAGGCTTTTTACTCTTCCCTCCCGTTTCGGAAGAGGAAAGAGCCTGGTAACAAAGTTGGAGTAGTTCCAATCTACGGGGGTGGGGGAGGGGCGAGGATGGGGGTGGGTGGGTATCAAATTTGCGTCTGTCGGAGAGAAATTTTAATTTCAAATTAACAACCAATATGGTGGTTATATTCTAGATGAACTGGTTCTATCTATACTGAACCGTAAAACTAGCATCATGAGATTACCATGGTCGCGACCCTTGTCCACCAGCTCTTCGATAGTCCGAGCTTCCTGTCCAAGAAGTTGGTCTACTAACCTGTACGAGGGCCTCCCCATGTCGCGCGTCTCTTAACTCAATCCGTAACATCTCCGACTGTTCTTGATCTTCACTGTCAAAAGCTACATGTCCATTTCTATTATCACTGTTCAACGTTCGTGGTGACGTGAGGTCCCTGATTTCTTTTTCAAACAAAACAATTCTCTTATCTCTGGCAGACAAATCAGAAGAAAGGGAGTTCTTTTCTTCCTGTAGCTTTGTTTCTCCGGCTTTAAGTTCTTCAATCTCTTTTAGAAGAGTCCCTAATTCATTAGTTTCTATGTACTTGCTGAGTTCATTATTTTTTGTTTCAAACTTTACTTTCTCTTGTCTTGTTGTTTCAAGTTCTAACTTTACCGATTCTAGTTCCTTTGAAACGTTTCTCAAACTTGCAACGGTCGCATTTGGCGCCTCTTGAATCTTGTGAGAAAGCGAACCATTCTCCTGCAAGAAAAGATACGTCAAGTAACCGACATGTGGAGGTAAAATATAAATCAGCTATCACCAAGGTGACCATGATTTACCACACATCTATTTTACTACTTTTCTACTGACTCGTTTTGCTGCAACAATCCATCCTGCTGAGAGAGTTGTAACACAGCTTTAACTCTATATAGCCGCTCTTCGTTACACGTAAATTGCATCAGATCCGCACGCAAATGATATTGGTAAAATTGTACCATGTCTACCATCACCAGCATTTTCGATGGCATAGGCAGGCTGACAGTACTTGAAAGTTATGTAGCCTCATATACATCTCATCTACATCTCATCTACATCTCATCTACATTCAAAGTGTAGTTTAATTCATAGCACAGGAGTCGTACATTTCTTTCTCTATAAAATGCGACCATGTACAATGGCTAATGGCGTAAAAGTTGGTCAAAAACACACTGGCCTTATGGTACAATCAAGTACAACAATTACGACAATATCTTGGCAAATTTTAAGACGTTATCACATTGCGATGCCATATTTGGGTGCAAATCAACCACAGTTTACATATATCACTGTTCACAGAAAAGTGCAGCACATTCCGGCACTATTTGTCGCATTTGGGATGGAACACACAACAGTTTATGGGTGCATATCGCGGTGCAGCACACTCGTTATTACCTCAGCCGTATTGCATCTAATACAAATAATAGCAGTGCAGTACTCTGGTACATTTTCTATTCATTTAATGTACATTTGCCACCATTCATATACAATACAAAGAGCAGTTTAGACATGCACTCGGTGGTGCAATACACAGATATAATTACCAAACATGTAATGTGCATTTGCCATATTTTAATGTAATACAAATAACAGTTTACAAGTGCATTTCTCAGTGCAACACGCTGATGCAATTATCAAACATTTCATGTGCATTTGCCATATTTTAATGTAACAGTTTACAAGTGCATTTCTCAGTGCAACGCTGATGCAATTATCATACATTTCATGTGCATTTGCCATATTTTAATGCAATACAAATAACAGTTTACAAGTGCATTTCTCAGTGCAACACGCTGATGCAATTATCATACATGTAATGTGCATTTGCCATATTTTAATGTAACAGTTTACAAGTGCATTTCTCAGTGCAACACGCTGATGCAATTATCATACATTTCATGTGCATTTGCCATAATTTAATGCAATAGAAATAACAGTTTACAAGTGCATTTCTCAGTGCAACACGCTGATGCAATTATCAAACATTTCATGTGCATTTACCATAATTTAATGCAATACAAATAACACTTTACAAGTGCATTTCTCAGTGCAACAGGCTGATGCAATTATCAAACATTTCATGTGCATTTGCCATAATTTAATGCAATACAAATAACAGTTTACAAGTGCATTTCTCAGTGCAACAGGCTGATGCAATTACCACACATTTCATGTGCATTTGCCATAATTTAATGCAATACAAATAACAGTTTACAAGTGCATTTCTCAGTGCAACAGGCTGATGCAATTATCATACAATCATGTAACGTGCATTGGCCATATTTGAATGCAATACAAATAACAGTTCACAAGTTTGGAATATCCCAAACGAACGCGCCCTAAATATTTGCTGTCAGAAGTGCTTTATGTTAATATTATTTGTGCCAAGTATTCGTGCAAACGTCCACCTGTGTGCTCTGTGCAGTAAGTACGCATGCTCAAGAAATGCGTACAAACCTCTACCAGCTCGAAGATTCGCCGATTCTTCCTCACCAACTCGCGCATCAGCTCGTCTGCGCATGAGCTCTCCCCATTTTCCCAGTCTACATCCTCGTCAATATGGTTAGCCTGCCGTACAGACTCTTCTGACAGCAGAGTATGAACGGAGTCCTCCCCCTGTTTAAGGTACTTATCGACATCTGTTTCGTCAAGGCAACACTCACCGACTCTCTCAACATTGTGCCATTTGGCCTCAATAGCCGTTAGTTTATTCTCTATTTGCGCGTTTGCCTGCACAAGCGTTTCGATCTGCATTTGCTTCTTTTCAAAGAGATCGATCACCCTCGACAAGTTCGCTTTTTCTTCCTTCATATGCTCCAGTTCCTGCTTTGTTGCACTTAGTGCAGAACACGCCTCTTCTGTTTGTTTCTTTTGCTTTTCTCTTTCCAACATCTCCAGTTCTAATTTCTTCTTAAGGTTTTCTGTTTCTTTGGAGGAATCCTGGTTGTTTGAAGAACACATTGTTTCTTGTTCCATCTCGTCCAGTTCCTGTAATGTTGGAAAATTAATACAATGACGATGAGAACGCAGATCAGTGAAATTGCATGTAATTGCACTATCGAGTTTGTAATTGGATTGTTTAACATTAACTGACGTGCTCTCAGCCAATCAGAATTGGAACATTTTTGTTGTTGTATAATTAGGGAAGATATAGACAGGCAATGGACCAGGACATCCACACTTATGTTATATAGCGACATTGCAAAAATAATATAAACTGTTCTTTTTATCTTAAGGCAAGTGAAAAGGCATTGCACCACAAAAAGAGAAGACAAAAGATAATAAAACTACTTGAAAACGATAGAAAAGATACATTTACATACCTTTGACACCTCCTCGTTCTTCAGCCGCAACCCACTGCATTCATCTCTTTTAATTTGGTACTCCTTCTTCACTTTAGCCCAAGATTGACTCAAATGCTTGTTCTCACACAATAACCTCTCACGTTCCCGGATCAAGGTAGTGATATTTTCCCGGATGCTGTACCAGACTTCATTGCGCCATACATCAATATCATCGCTGGAAGAAGCATGCTTGTTCCACGGTAGTGTTCCCTCTTCTAACGGTTTTAGAACATTGATCACTAACCTATGATGCATTCTCTCCATTTCAAAAGTTAATCGATCACTTTTCTTATTGTGATCTTTGCTGTTCTCTTTTTCTGTATTCTTGTCTATCATCGTATTTTTCAGTTTCTCTTCAAGTACTCGCACTTCTTTCATAAGAGAATTTGAACGAGATTGGTCAGAGTGATACTCTTTCTGTTCTTGCATCAGTTCTATTTTCTCTGCTTCAAGTTCTTGAATTTTAAGTTGCATTGTCTGTTTTATCTTTTCATAGTTTTCTTCTAAAACAATTTTAGCTTCATTAAGCTCTTCAAACTGACGTTTGGTCTTTGAGATTCTATTCTCAAGATTGTTCTTACCTGATAGAAGAATAGCAGTTTGGTCTTCTAACATTTTGATCTTTGCTTCGTCTGTACTATCTTCTTGCAGTGAAGAAATGTCTTTCCTGCATTTTTCTAGTTCTTTGCTCAAGTTAGTGTTGTGTCTGTGGAGTCGATCTCTTTCATGAGTCAAGGTCTGAACAATTGCCTGTATATCTTGCAACTTTTCCATCTCCGAGCCATGATCATCTTCCATTTCTCGAAAGCTTGTCTTAAGCATTTGATACTTTTCTTGCATTCTGGAATAGCACTTTTGGATGTCCTTCTTTTCTTTTTCATTAGCTTCGAGTTCCTGTCTAAAAGCATCACTTTGTTTCCTTTGTGACTTACTTTCATTTGTAAGAATATCATAGTTGACTTTCAAATCTTCATATTGTTTCTGTAAAGTGTCCAACTTGCGCGCATTCACTTCTTTATCCTTCCGTAAACTTTCGTTCTCATCTTGTATGCTTTTAAGCTCGGTGGACATATCTGCATCAAGCATTTCCTTGCGTGCACGTTCTGTGCGTTGGTACTGATTTTCCAAGTTGTTTAACTGTTCGATGGCTGCTCGTTTCTCGGTCTGAAGGTTTTCATTCTCATCTCTTGTGAGTTGAAGTTCAGCGGAGATATGCTCATTCAGCATTCTTAGCTTCTGTAGTTCGATGTCTTGTTGTTGTTTCTCACTCTCTAAAGTGTGTTTCTCATGCCGTAGCTTTTCAGTCTCTGCCTTTGTGTGGTTGTTTTCTTTGGAAATGGTTTCACAAGCCATGTCTGTCTCTTTCTTCTTATCTTTGAGAACTTCGTTCTTCTGTTGCCACAACGAGAGCATTTGTGTACATTCTTTCTTTTCGGTGGCAAGTAAATCCATATCTTTATTCAAAGATTCTATCTGCATTTTCTCGTCCACTTGTTCTTCAATCGCAATTGTATCATTGCCACTTGCGTCTTCTATATTTGCTGTTTCAGCTCTGCTACTTTTCTTTTTGACGTTTTCTAGTTCAATTTCATAGCGATTGCATTTCTTTTCAAGGGCACTCCACGTTTCAATCCAAGCTTGGATCTCTTGTTCTTTCTCTACTTCAAGTATTTTCTTTTCTTTTTTCAATATGCTTACTTCTTGAATTACGCTATCTGTTTCAGCCGTTTCCTTCTCAAGACGCAGCTGCAAATCGTCTTGCTGTTTTTCTAAAACTGCATTTTCATGCTGTAAATCTGCTAAAATGTTCATCCCTTCTTCTTTCTCTGATTCCAAACGTTGTAACTGTTCTCTCAAGCTTGTAAGATCAGTTCTAATGCTGGAAACGTCTTTAACTCGAACCTGTAAAGGATGTTTGTGATCAAAGTCATGGCTTATTGTAGTTGTGACCGATTCAAGTATGTCATTGTTGATCTCCTTGAGATAGTTGGGGTTTCTAGAACCGTTCATTCCTATATTTCCATCAGCCGCTGTAGCGGTAGTTTTTCTATAAGATGGAGGCGCAGATTCAGTATTTGAAGCATTTTCCAGTTCCACAATTAACTCATTTTGTGGAGCCAATTTGTTTTCTTTCATTACAAGACAGCTTGTATTTTCTGCGGCCATCTTTGCTGTGCTGTGTTCTACATAGTCTGTGCACTGTAAATGGACTTCACGTTCGTTTTGCTCCATGTTGTCATTTTCTCCTGCAGTACTATTATTTATTTCAGTAAAAAAATCATTTTCAATTTTTGATGCAGTAAAGTTTACCATTTCAAGTTCTTTCATTGCATGAGTATCTTCTGAATTGAGGCAATCAAATTTCTCAACATTCTCATTTTGTTCTTTTTCAAGTCTTTCAATTAGCAGTGCAGACTCATTTCTGATATTTCTATTTTCGTCCTCCAAGTCCCTTACCCGAAGTTTCAAAGAAGAAACTTCGTCTTGTAGCTGGTTTTTCCACTCAATTCCTTCTTGCTGTTGTATTTGCAGTTCATTCAGTTTCAGTGCCGCTGCTTCATTCTCCTTCTCTATTATACGTTCTTCTAAACGTTGGACTTCATTCTTCAGCCCTTGGTGTAACAAAAGCTGCTCCAAATGTTTCTTGTTTTCCTTCTTCAGTGTGTTTACTTCCGCTCGTGCTGTCTCAGTTTCCTTGCTACTCTGCCTTAGACTGATTTCCAAAACGTTGTTCCGATCATTTAGAGTTGTTGATTCTTCTTTGAATTCATCACGACTGAGCTCAAGTTTCTTTTTCACTTGTTCGAGTTCTGTAACTTTCTCCACGAGCCATGTACGCTCCTCCCGCAGAGTTTCAAATAGCTGTATTCCCTCTTCCTTTTCATTCTTTAACTTATCTACTACTTCTGACTTCGATCCCGCTTCACTATGCTGGTTCAATTGCAGTTCTAAGTCGTGGAATGCTTTCTCCCAGCTTTCGCATTCATCTTTAGCTCTAAAAGCCCTGCTAGTATAATCGTCTAGTTGAGTTTCTAGATGATAAAAATCTGTCTTTAGTTTCTCGTGCTCTTGTTGGAGTTTCACGTGGTCCAGAGTTTTTGACTCTGCTTGCTGTAGCTGAGATTGAAGTGACTCGCATTTTAACTGAAGTTCATGAGCTATTGCGTCTTTCTGGCTCGTAAGTACAATTACATCCTCATTTGCTATTTGATCAAGCATATCGATTTGTTTGGACAAAATTTGCGTTATTATCTTTGAATTTTCTCCGCATTGTGACTCATCTAACTGCCGTATTTCCTCTATCATGCTAGAAAATCTTGTCGGGTTGTGATTCAATTGGTCATTGTTGATGTCATGCGACTTAATACTGTCCACCAAACCTTCAAGATCTCGAATTCGCTTCTCGTATCCTGTTCGGATTTCATTTTCTCTGCTTTCAAATAAATCATCGGCTTCTTCGAGTTCGTGTTCGTACTTGTCGATCAAAGTTAGTTTTTGATCCTGTGCGCTTTGAATTTCCTGAAAGGGAAGTAAGGGATGTACATTCTCGATAATAAGTTTGGCGCGCTGCGTGGCATTTTCTTATTTCCATACCATATTTTTGTAATGATGAGAATGATCATACGTTAGCAATAATGGCAATGATGATGACAATGACAGTGATAATTATGGTAATGATAACAATGATGTAAAGTACGTGATAAAGACAATAATTATCAATTATGATAAGTATTAGATTTTAATTGTAATTATATAATGTATTTTAATGGATTGCTAATCAATTTTTGTAAATTGGCCTGAAAAGCCCAACAGGGAGGTTCAATAAAATGTATGTATGTATAGAAGGTCCTAACTCGTCCTTGTAATGTGTTTACTTTGTGATTCCATTAACTCACCAACTTAGTTGCAGCGAATCAAAAAAACAGTAACACTATTGTTTCTAAGCCAGCCACATTTCAGAGTAATGTCAAGACGTTACCTGACAACACATACGTGAAAAGCACAAATTTTGGATCTTGCAGACAACAACATAAGATCCTGTCCCGCTAAGTCAACATGGACTTCCCAAACGACCTTGAAGGCATCATTAACCAAACGCGTCACACTCGAGCTAGTCTCCGTCACCTTCGCCAGTTCCGTCTGTAAATGCACAAACTACTATTTTTTTGTTAGAACTGACCCGTACTGGAATGCCTTACAGAACAATGTTGTAACTGCTAAATCTACCGCGCTGTTTCGTTCTGATCTTTCTAGCAACTAATGTTATGTTATTTATGCTGTTATTTACTTTCATTTGCATTGCTGTAAATTGCACCATCTCCACGAACAATTATATAAATGAAAGTTTAAAGACAACGTGACGTGGAAATGGAACATTTCCTGTTATTAATTTCCTTTCAAAAGTAGGATCTCCAGTTCCTACAACTCGGACTCCTTCATACAAAAAAGAATAGAAATGAGCAGATGATACATAAAAGAAAATAGAAAACGAGAAAGTAGAATTTCAGCAGCTGTCGTCGTATTCATTGCCGTCTTAGCCGCTTACATCGCCACGTAGATCGAATTCTTAGCTAATTCTTAATTATTTTTAAATCTGTAACTCAAAATCAAACAGTAAGAAAATAAATATCAAAGGAATATATTTTGGCTGCGAAAGGTGTGAGTTTTAAGTTTGAGTCCGGTTAGTAAATCAATGGCAAAATGTAGTTTCAGCAAACTGTTGTTTCAGTTGTTAGAATGAATAATAACGGCTAATTCTGCCAGTTCAAAAAAATGAGTGACAACTAGGTAATTGTTTGTTCCAGAAATTATAGTTGAAGCTAGAACATAATTCAAGCTTAGCCAAAGAATATAGAAAACACAGAACACTTTATAATTATTATGTACACTTTGAAACAAATTATATTCAAAATACCTGCCTGTTGTTACAATTTCTCCAAAAAGTATCCACTTAACCATTCAAATAAATTCCACGACCACTCTAAACATCAAATAATTGTGAGCGTAGAACGGTTATGGCGCCAAGCTCAACGTTCGCTTCTCTGACGCGTTATTGGCTATAAGCAATAGTGGAAGTGCTTCCTCTTTTGATTCGCTTAAAATATTTGATGGACCAAGAGAATCGCAAAGTAAATATATTTATAGAGACATAACAAAGACAAGACTAGTCTGCGTATCAGGCTCAAACGTTCTGTTAGGCTGAGAACGCGACATAACCGAGCAAGTTGAGATTTGGGGCTTGGGACGAGTTTGATAGCAGGCATCGCTTCGTTTCGTGGCTCGTTCTCTAGTACAGTTCCCAAGAGCCTGCTTCGCAGGTGACTGTGTTCGACATTCATGCGAAATCCGCTCTAACGATGAAAATATAGATATGATAATTGTATGATACAAATGTTAATTATGATAACGGGCAGAGAAAGGATGACGATAACAATATGCATCTATTGTAAGAAACGTTGTCATAACCAATATAGGAAAAAGGGCAATACTCAAAGCATGACGTTTTTTCCGTACCGGTTGTTCAAAGAGTAAATAGTGCTATCCAGCGAATAAGTTTTTATAATGACTATAAGAATTTATCTCTATCACTCTTCGAACAACCGGGCCCAAAAATAGATCTGGAAATACCGTTTTGATTGACAATTAAAGATTTGATTCACAAGATTAATTTCAAGATGCAGCATTTCAAAAATAGCGATATCAATTGACATGAAATTCAGTGCATTTGAATATTTCTTAAAGCCATACATTTAGTGTATTTATAAAATTGGCGATATATTTCCATGGTATGTGATTCACGAGGCGTTTACAACTATAGTTGTCCATTTCTGGTTTTACAAGAGACGCGCGAGATGTCACACAAATGAAGCTGGCGTATGTACATAGCACGTGCATATGGCACGTTTTGAAACCAACCAAGATGCAAGAATTTCATTAAAGAAATTGTAAAATTAATTGCAGTTGATTATGCTGGTATTTGCCGGGCTATATATAAGTGTTATCAAAATGTGCATCGACAATGAATAGAAAAAATGTCAGCGGATGTACAGACGGCGCGAAACTCCAAACTAACAGATTTGAAACGAAAATGTTTATCAATGTTCTACCAAATAAAAATTAACTCAACAACAGCAAAATAGTACAATGCACTTCATTAAACCAATAGAAATTACCAATTGTTCACCACTTCAATCGATGGTTTCTGTCACGAATGAAATTTTTATCAACTGTTATATAATATTAAAGGAATAAGATAGGTTAAATTGTTAAATTTTTTAAAGAAGCTGTTACACCGATATTTTTCTCACAAAGGCAATCGTCAGGTTTAAAATTACAACTTAGAATTTGTTGAAGTGTCGGCACTTGCTAATTATTTCGGACCTTTTGTTTAGTAAGATACGCTTATCTGCGTTTTAAATACATAGTTTATTGGCCAAGCATAAATTACAATACTTGGTTCCAGCGTTTTTAGCTCCAGCTCGTTTCAAGATCGACCATTTAATTTCGTAGTTAATTCCCGAGTCCTTCAATTCCAAATTGTTTGGATACTGTGGTGCTGCTAGCGAGTTTACTGTGCTTGAAAGACGAGGTTTGTCTGTTGTAGCGCGTTTTAAAACGCTGTTCCGATGCACAACAGCTGTTGCAGTAAAATGCATTACATTTAGTACACCACTGTCTCGTAGATGGCAGTGCACAATATATATAAACAAAACTTGAACCGTGCTTACCTTCTTTTGAGATTTAACCGTGTGTTCTAGATCAATAATTGCTTGCTCCTGGAACGACAGTTTGTCTTGTAAAAGCGCTTTTTCTGATTTCAACACAGAAATACTTGATTCCAATGCAACAATCTTAGTTTTCAAACTGCTCGTAGATTCCTTGATACGGTCCCCCGGTACACCAGGCAAACTTGATCGCATCATTGCCGCCTTGTCATTTGCAATGGACATTTCATCATCTATATATTCCCCCGATCTCTGTTCAGTATTGTCCACCAGTCTCCTGTTCTTTTCTGTCAGCTCCTTTACTTTCTTTTGTAGTTCTTCGATATCCAACTCGCAGTCATCCAAGTCGTCTTTCAGATGCTCTTTGTCTTTCTCTAGCAAATGAATTGTCTCATTTAGCAAGGACACTTCTGCCCTGAGGTTCTCTGCAAACCAAAGAACGTTTCAGTTACCAGAAAGCGATGATATACCGTAACTGCTATATAATATGTTGTTGTTGTTGTATATGCCGCATGGAGTTCAAATTGGTGTATGCGCACATCGATAGAGTCTTGAACGAGTTATGAATATGTAAAGCATGTTTTGTATTGTAGATCCCGGCTATTCAAGCCTCTGGCTTTGGCTGTACTATTGTATTGAGCTGTGAGTGTAATTGTATTGAGATATAATTATATTGAAAAATAATTGAATATCCAAACCTAGTCTACAATAGTCTCTTTTGTAATGTTCCAGTGTTGGAGCTGTAACTGCATAATTATGACTCCAGTTCGAGGTACATACTGTTTAAAGCATCGGATGTTAAATAGTAATTACAAAATCAGAAATCTGCAAAGGTTGCGGTCTAAAGTGTGCTGCAGCGATTGAGGCTTTGTAAACACCTCAAAACTCATTTCTAAAATCCGGCTACGTTTTATCTACTATTGAAAAGCGGTGACGTGGAAAAAAATCCTGGTCCCCAAAACAATGGTTCATCAAACAGCAAGAAACAAAAAGCTCTACGTTGTATAGAATGTAAGAAAACAGTGGCTAAAAATCACAAACGCTGTCCCTGTACTATTTTCTTTGACATAACGCACGCTAACTGTAGTAAACTCTTTGATATGAAATCCGTTCGCTCCCTGACTCCAGTCAATTAGATATACCCAAAGTGAACCTGTCACTAAAGAATACCGATCACTCCTAGATTTGTTCGACCTCCAAAAGATAAACATAGAACCAACAAGAATTACCCGCACCTCAAGAACTCTTATTGATCATATCATTACATATTGTCCATCAGGAGTAACAACTCTGCTATAGTGCCATCATTCATCGCTAGCATCTGCAGAGACCCAGGGGTAGATCGTCGGGCGAACGGAAAGTAGAATGCGAGGAGAAAAACGAAAGAGAGGGGAAAAAAAATTTTTGGAGCTTCTTTTCTTGCCACCCGACGATCTGCCCCTTGGTCTCCAAGGATGAGCTTGTTCAAGTTGATGACAGAAAGTCAACAAAACCCACCACAGACTTTGGCATACCCCAAGCTTCTATACTCGGTCCGATGATATTCAACCTCTATGTATCAGATCTTGAGAAGAGTATTGACTACCAAGCAACTTGTTATCAATACGCTGATGACACCACCATCTATAAACACAGTAGGTATGCCAGCCTACAACACTGCGAGGCTGACATGAACTCTACACTTAACCAACTGACAAAACGGTCTAGTGACTCTAACATGACTCTCAATGCATCTCAAACGAAATACATGGTTTTCTCAACTCAACAGCTATCCAAAGCGCATTACATCTCTTCATTTATATCCAGAATTGTGGTGGATATATGGCAAACTCTTGAAACGCATACAAACCACGAAATCAGTTGCTTGGTCTACACATTGATGACTGAAACTGTACATGGAATGGCCATATAAGATCCCTGTCCTACGTTTATTTCTAGATAATTTCAATAGAAGAAGAGCCACCTCGTGAAGAAACCGTTATTATTATTATTATTATTATTATTACTATTATTATTACTATTATTACTATTATTATTATTACTATTATTGCTATTATTGTTATTATTGTTATAATTGCAATGACATACAATAGTTGTTTTTTGATATTTTCTAAACACTAGTGTCGATTAAAACTTCTCATTTAGCGCCATTGGCTTAATCACCAGTCATCAATTTCAGCCTAACGTCCCGGTCAAACGACGTATTTTAGGCCTACTCTGGAACCTAAAGTCGCCTTAAGTCGCACAAAGTCGCCTTAAGTCGCACAAAGTTGCACAGTTTTCTGGTGAATTTTGCTTAAGTCGCCTTAATTCGCACAAAGTCGCACAAAGTTGCCTTAAGTCGCACAAAGCTGCGGCGACTTTGGGTCCCAGAGTAGGCCTTATTTTACATGAGCCAAACTAAATTACTGTTTAGGTCAACCTAAATTAGTTAAATTAGCCTATTGAGCCAAACATTGCATTTAATTTACAATACCAGACGTTCTTCACGCTTGCTTTAGCCGTGTAGAACGCTTGAGCCGATAGTAATGGATTAGCCGAACTTAATTGGGACAAACATCAAAACTTTTCATGCGCTTAATATTTGAAACTAGAAAATATATTTCGGCTCATGTCAAGGTACGGCGTTTAACCCGGGCCTAACATTGATCAATAGAACGTCCAGATTGCATGTTTTCGAGTACTTACCGAGTTTTCCTGAACTAGTTTTGGAATCCACAGTCTTGAACTTCTCGATGTCTGCGTAAGCTCTGCTAAGTTTAGAAGCCAGCTCCTCGCATGTCTTCTGAATATTTTCATTGTGTTTCTTCAAACGTAAATTATCTTTCTTAGTGCCTTCCTTTTCTCTTTCGATTTCTGACATTTTTCTCTCCAAACCACTACTCGTTCGTTTCTTTAGGTGTTCGATCCTTTCTTCTGCGGCTTTTAACTTGCCTGAAAGTTCTTTGCAGTTTTTGTTAGTGTCCTCTCTTTGTTTCGTCAAGTCTTTTATACTGCTCTCAAGAGCTTTCTTTTCTTCACTAAGAGTTTTGCGTTGTTCCTCCAAAATAGAGAATTTTTTGGTCAATTCGGTTACCAAGTTTTCCTTGTCTCTGCGTAATAAACCATACTTGTTCTCGAACTCATCTCGTTCTTCTTGGATTTTTAACATCTCCAATTCTTGTTCTTTCTTAAAAAGCTTGCTGTTCTCTAAGCTTTCCATCGTTTCATTATCGTAATCTAATAATTTCTCTTCAAGTTTCTCTTTGTCATGCAGCAGCTGTTTCTTCTCTCTTTCAAAGAGATACATTTTTTCCTCTAGTGAATCAAAAGTTTCCATTTTGTCTCGCATCTCTCTGTATTTTTCCTCTAAATTGCTTCGTAATTTCAAGTCTTTTTCTAAGTTTTCTTCCAAAGTCCTTCGTTGGTTTTCTAATTCTCCCACCTTTAGCAGAAGACCATTCTTTGATCTAACTTCAGTTGATAGTTTCTTGTTTTGGTTTTCTAGTTTTGCCATTTTCTGGTGTAGCTCCTCGAGTAAGTTTTTTCCATCTTCTATGTCTTCTTCTAATGATTCCACTCTTTCTCGTTCATCGTTCAGTTCTTCATTTAATTCGCTTTTCTCTATTTCCAGCTGCGATACCTTAACTTCGAGTTTTCGAATGGCTGTTTCAAGTAGTTCATTGTTGTTATTGTCTACAAGAAGAAAATAAATGGCATAATTAACTGGAGGTTAGTTTGTTTAAAAAGAGACAGAATGATTCAAATGCTAGAACGAAATAGAAGGACAAAATTCATTGCAATAGTTGTCATGACTTAAGTTCGAAAACGTGATCATTGTTACACATCTATACATGCATATACACATTTAATCAACGCACCTTGGATCCCCGATGGATGTTCGCCATCCAGTTTGTCATTCGACTGGCCTAACACATCGTCCATCTCGTGATTGCAAACGACCCCATTTGGAAGTGTTACCGAAATCTGAAAAAGAGGGTAGTTACATAGCGCTAAAAAAAAAATCGGAAGCAAATCATTTTTATACTAAAGTTATGATTACTAGTTAGGCATGTACATTATTATGATATATTGCTGACATATTCATACGTTACCTTGGGTAACTTTACTGCGCCTCCTACACCTCTACACTGCAACAAAAACAGTTTTGGAAACTGTTAGGCAGAGTTCATGCTTATATACATATATACATACATACATACATACATACATACATACATACATACATACACACATATATGAATACCGTTTAGACATATACACAAATACTGACACAGACACAGACATACACAGATTATTATATACATGTATCCATGAAAATATAATGCGTATATGCATTTATACTGTCATTTTGGGATATCTCTAAGTATCACCAAAGTTATTTATTTATTTGCTGTAATTTATTTTACTATCACACATAATCTTTTAAGCGTTAAACGTCAGAGTGGGCTATGTCAAGACCCTCTTCTATAGAAGCTGAGGTGTACCAAACATCCTACACAGAATCGAGCAATATCCCACAAGATTGTACGTGAGTTTGAACACTTGTAAATATAACTCAATGAAAGAATCAACAACCACACATAATTGTACGTGTCACCTTTGATAGCAAAATGCTCAGTCACTAGAATGGCCTTCACTCAAGAATAAGTTTCATGGGTAAAAACTAATATTATTCTCACCTTAATCCACTGATGCTCCAGACACTTATCCACAGTCATTCGATCTCTGAGAACACACAGAGAAGCCGTTACTATGAATGTTTGACTATGAATGTTTGACTATGAATGCTTGACTATGAATGTTTGGTTATGAATGCTTGACTATGAATGCTTGACTATGAATGCTTGACTATAAATGTTTGACTATGAATGCTTGACTTTTAATGCTTGACTATGAATGCTTGACTATGAATGCTTGACTATGAATGTTTGACTATGAATGCTTGACTATGAATGCTTGACTATGAATGCTTGACTATGAATGCTTGACTATGAATGCTTGACTACGAATGCTTGACTATGAATGCTTGACTATGAATGCTTGACTATGAATGCTTGACTATGAATGTTTGACTATGAATGCTTGACTATGAATGCTT
>JANUFV010059997.1:0-11027 GCA_024757865.1 Epizoanthus scotinus
AGACATAGTGGAAAGACAAATGAGGTAAGGCAAGTTTATTTGTGCGATTTCCGAAGCCAATGTTTTTTCCATATAAAATCTTATAAATCTGTGACTACTGGAGTACATTACTATCTACCAGCTTGGGCTGCCTGTGATTATTCAAGGTATTATGTAGACCAAGAGTTTTATACTTGGTAATAACACTCAGAAGCAGGGATTCCCGAGGCCCCCTCACCCATACTGAGAATTATCTTAGATTTTTTATATCTTTTTACATTAAACTACAGTTAGTAATCTTATGATAGTTTTTGACATTTTGCTGTCCAGTAATCTTGGCTGAGTTTTTTTTTCTCTTTGACTTCATTTATTTGTTGACTGCTGTACATGATAAATAATGAGTTTCAAGACCTGATGGCCAGCAAGGCTTTATCTATTCAACGTGGGTTGTTGCCATAAATCGATAATTATCTTCATATTTGGCAGCCATTTCAGAAGACTTGGTATAGTAGCATGCTCACTGACCCCTTATATTAGATAATCCTTTATATTTATGAGCATTGCCAACGGTTGGCAGGGCGGTGAATTTGCTTTTTAATTCAATAAACTTCGCTGGTTTTGTCCATTTTGAGCATTCTGCTGGCACTTGAACTCATCCTGAAGAGTTATCAGTGAAGGTCAATTCCGCAAATTCTCGAAGAACTGAGTATTTGTAAGTGAATTTGACAAAAACCTGTTTGAAAACTGTCTCAAAGGCAGAACAGGACAGTCTTTTCACGGTGGGCCTTTCATAGCAATTTGCTCGTCTCCTCCAGGCTACATTCTTCAGATGTGGAAGTTTGAATGAAATGTTTAAACAACTGAATGAAGTTTGGTGAAGAATTTAGACTTGGTTGAAGACTTGATATGAAATATATAAGATGTAATTGTAGGGTAATCCCTTGTCAAGTTTTCAACGGCTTTTCCCAGCATGCAATATATGGATCAGATCTAAAGAAAACATGAAGTCTTTGATGTGACCTCACATAAAGTGTTGCTTCAGCTCATGCTTAGTGCAATCTTCAAATGCAACTGGAGAATTTGGAAGAGCAATAGTTGATATAAAATGCTGCAGCTCCAGATTGAGAAAGAAATGGGAGGAAAAAATATCTAGGAGCGCATTTGGAAGGTATATTGTGACTTTCTGTTGGTGATGTTTTAGGCTCATATCACAGTTCAGAATGTACAGGTATTTTCTAGCATATTTTGTGTCCACTTTTATTGAATATGCATGAGCTATTAGGGTTATAGCAAAAGCACTAAAACAGCCACAAAGGTGCACCCTGTCCTGTTGCTATGGTAACAGTGAACCTGATTAAGGTACAATTGGTCAATTAACAATAGTAATAAGTTTCTTTAATACATTCGTTTGTCAAAAAGATTGATTTTTTTTAAAAAACTACTGTGTTGAGTATCATACCACCGTAATTATTTTGACGATTTCATCCTCAAATGTTCTTAAAATGTTCGTATTTTTTAGTATTGGGTATATACGTTTAAGAGTGTCTATTTACTAGTTTCCATTCACACAAAATATGTACCGTGCATGGAACAGTGTCCGTACCGTGATCAGAATTCAGCTCTGCATTCAAAGTACTTTCGTGTTTTTCTGAAGATGTACAAGGGTTACTAGTTGCTATCGTATATGCACATTTGGAGTGGCCAAAAGGCGATGTCAGTACACGCACATTAGTCATTATTTTACAGTTCAACAACAAATTATTTCCACTTTTTACAGTATGTTAAATAATAGTTAGCTCCATCTATCTTCAGCCTCAGGTATGTTCTTGGCATGTTCTTTAATGTGGGGTTTTGTTCAGCCTCAACGTTCTTATAAACACGTTCTTATAATTCTCGCATCGTGCGCTAACACTAACAGTGTCTTTCAAAAAGGCGGATTTCTAATCTGTCGACGGTTATTGATAACGATCAGTTGGCCAGAGACGAAGCTAAATCTGTGTTTTCCTGTACACTTAAAGCACCACTATATGCTCAAAGCAGTCTTCAAACAGTTCAAAACTATCATACGGCCCAGTAAAAGTTAAACAGTCGAAATGAGTGTAATCTCTAGTCGTTAAATTTCAATGAGATATGAAATTAAATGAATCACTTCTAGAAAACATCAAACTTACTAATTTCTTGCTATGAATAAAGCGATTGTAAAACGGAATGGACTTTGAGCTCCATTTACTGTGTTGTTCTATTAGCAAACGGAGCAGTGACGGGATGGAATGTTTTGTCTCGATGATCTATCACAATAAATATAAGGAAGAGAGCGGTCCGATAAATCACTCGACTAAATATTGAATCCTAAACTTCCGATAACAAACCCAAGGCTTATTTTTGTTCTAAAAGCTTTCACTTTATCTTAATTTTGGGGCGCTTCTAAACTCACCTACAACGTCTATTAGCTTTTGGGCTAATGTCTGAAGGCATTCCGGCCCTGGATAAATATTTAGAGATACGGCGAATATTGTGAATAGGAAAGAAAGAAGCTTTACATAGTTGGTTTATGTGTTTGTTCATACTCAGATGGTTGTCCATAATAGCCCCCAGGTTTCTAGCATTTAACGAGGGATCGATCTTGTTACAGAAATATATTTGCTTTTGTCAATTATGGAACGCACGATTTTAAGTTCGGTATATTACCATTGCAAAATAAAACAAGTATAAATGAAAGAGCCAAGTTGTTTTCTAAACAACTTCACATTTGTTTCATTTCTAAATTAAGCATGTCTCCACTTTCTCTGATCTTTCAGCCTTTGCTCATATTTATAAATATTAGAAACAAATCAGTGTCCGTGCTTATATAGCGCGTCCTATACGCCATGTGTCGGTGCGCTTTACAATCAGTATATACACGGCGCCAATGGCTGCCAGTTACAGTGTGGATACAGAGCACAACACCGGGATCACTACTCTGCTCTTATCGATAAGTGCGTGGGTTCTTTTAAGTCCCCTGATAGAATGTCGAGAGACTAAACCAACAGCCTAACGTCCCTGTCCACGGACGGTGCGGTGAAAGAAGGTCGCACAGATACAACCCTTAGGATAGCCCAGGATTGAACAATTGATTGAACCCGCGGCCTTCTGGTTGGAAGTCAGGGATCTTACCGACTGAGTCAACCACGCTTATACATATATGTCTTGTGTTTCTATTCCTTTCGTTTTCCTGATTCGTCCGTCTACCTACACGTCTAACTTTCACTACTTTTTCATGTATTTGTTTAATCTTTTTATGTTGTGCTTGGTTATGTTACCCAATAACGCTGCTAAAAATATCGCGCCACATGCCCACTTCTACCAGTGTCTCCTTCTCTCTGTGTCAGTTTCTATTCCATATTTCTAACGTCTCGTTTACACGACAACGATGCGAATTGTATACGGTTCTATTGACTATTTGTCCTCCGTTTCTAAAGTTTACTTTCTCAGAAACATTTCGTCGTTAAGAAATATTCTACTTTCCAACTCGTTTTCAGTCGAGAACGGTTCCGTTCTCAGTAAAAGCGCAAATCATTATCGTGTGAACCGGACATTTAAACACAAATATTTGTTTCGTTTTTTTAAAAATGAAAGCTGATCTGAATGAGTAACGAGATTTCCTTTACAGAGCTGCGCGTGATTTTCTTCCATTTTGCAAGCAACGACGTTCTCGAGGTTTCGCGCTTTCTTCATAAAAGTACACTCTCTTTGTTTTATAAGAACGTCTAATTTTTGGACTGAGGCTGAACGTTCTTAATTATTTTGAGGATTTCAGCCTTAAATGTTCTTAAAACGTTCTTGTTTCAATTTCAGTTTCGAGATGTATAATAATTGCTTTCCTTGCCTCTGTATAAGTTCAAAGGCTGTTCCACACATTTCAGTAATGAGTAATGAGTAATGCTCTGATTACAAAATGTGCCATGCACCAAATCCACTGCTTGTAAGCAAGTGCAACTCATGAGCTGGTTGTACTAAAAGTATCAGCTCTGTATGCAGGACCCGGTGTGGTTACAAGAGTCAATTGCTATTTTCCAATATTTTCTTCAAGGAACCAATATAGTAAACAGTTACTTTACATATATGAATAAATATTTTCATTTTCGATCAAAATAAAGTTACTTACTTATCCTTAGCCTGAAATATTTTCCCAGCATGTTCCTAAACTTAGGGCTTTTTCAACCTCAACGTTCTTATATGAAAGGTTCTTATAAAACAAGAGTTTATATATATATTCATCAAAGTATTCATTCTATATCGTCTCAACTGAGGTCAATCACGCCGGCTCCCTGGTAATGCACTTGTGTTATCAAAAGTAACTTCCATTTAGATAAGTAATCCTACGAGTGAAATGAAATGAAAAATAAATCAGGCTCATCGACTCACTCACTTCCAATAAATGGATTTTGTTTGTCTCATGTGGTCAGCTTGCGAAGGGCAAATTAAGTGCTAGTTAATAGCAGTAAAGTTTTGACATGATACAAAGAGCCGACTTATTATGGCGGACATGATAAAACCTCAGTAATTACGCCAGGCTTCTTACATTGTTTCTGAAGGATTTCCCGATCACCATGGAGCGATGGGTTTGTTCTTTTAAAAAGTGCTGTCTGTTTCTCCGATAGTAGGAAAAATATTATTTGAATAATTTCATAATTTATTGTGCAAATGTTCATTGACATTTTTTTCCCATGCACTAGATTGTTTATATACTGGCTTTTTAGAAAAAATTAAGAACCAGTAAAAATTTGTTCAGGCTCAGTGTACTTATTTTTTCAGTGACAATTTCAGGCTCAAAATGTTCTTATTTTGTTCTTATTGGCTGTGTTTTCACTCGGCATTATACTAAAGTCTCATAAAAAATTTCGAATGAAGTTTTATTCCAGCCTCAGTTTGTTCTTATTTTGTTCCTAATTTTTAGACGATTTCAGCCTGAATGTTCTTATTAAGTTTGTTCTTATAAAACAAAAAACGTGTACAGAAGTTTGCATTTTTTATTTCGGTCTAATATATTACATGCATAACAACTCTATCATGTTTAAATGGCTATAACTTAAACATCCTCTTCTTACATTATATATTCTGTACATGACGTATTGTAAATGTCCTCTAACAATACTTGTATTTAATACCACGTACCTAGTGTTTACAAGGGGATATTATTCCTAAATAAAACAGTCGGCTTGAACAAAGAAAACCATACCCTTGAAGTGGCAATAAGAAAAACACTAACTTACGCTAAACTTGTATGAAAACAAAATGTGAAAGTGGCTTAACCAAAATACCTTTCTTTACCAAATTGCAGGAACCTACTGTTTATTTTTGCAAATATTGGTCAATCAATACCCTTTATTACATTTCAGAATATTTTGACAGATGACACAACTTCAGTTTCAAGAGACTTCTTCTAGTTCCTAGGAGAAAACCTTGTCACTAATTTCTGTTTATACAGCAGATTTTTACAATACATGTCAGTTGCATCTTACAAACGTCAGCGCGAAGCTGTTTTTTAAGTCCGTGTTTACATACCGTGTTGTGTTTGAGCTCCTATTATCCTATAGTCTTACCTGAGAAAAGTATATTTCCCCCTATGATGAAAATATAAAACGGGATTACAATTAAGCCAGCAACGTCTCGCTCACAATCTACATTATGGCTTTCAGCTACAGATATAAATGTACAGATGGAAATGGCAAAATAAATATGAATGAATGAATACATATTGTAACTGTTCTTGAAAGTTTGATTACACGATTTAAATATGTTACGAGTTTGTTTCTTCTCTAACCGCGGCACAGTCTTCATACTGCAAAACGGACTCTCTCCATTGTTTAGTTACAGAATAGTTAGGTTTGTTGAATTTTTCGAAATGTCATGGAGTTTACAGAATCCTCTTTTGTGTTCTCGAGCTGTTGCGGCGCTGTCGAGAGGTGATGCAGAGCTCTTGCCTTTTGTCAGTCTGCTTTCCCGTTGAGTTTCGCGGGCGTGCTTCCATCTATTCCAAACTGGAAACAACCGTTTGAAGGCACTGCGAAAGTCCTGGCTGATTACTGCATAGATCAAGGGGTTCAAACAGGAATTTAAAACTAGGAGAAAACTACAAACGGCGAAAAGAACCCATAAGTGTTCCATGCGGCGCAGCTCAGCCGAGTATGTAGCTAGCACTTTCAACAAATGGAATGGAAGCATTGTCAATGCAAAGGTGACAACGAGAGGTGTTAGAATGCGTTTTGCTTTATTGTTCTGCTTTAGACGTTTCTTCTCCTCTAGTCTTATGCTATCTTCCAGCTTTCCCGACCTTTTATTGTCGTCGTTTCTGTTTTGCAACCTCATCCACAAATACTTTTGAAACCCGACTTTCTGTGTCTTGTTCTTCCGGCGAGTTTCCGTTTTGTCTGTCGCGTCATCGTGCATGTGTTTGTTGAAGGCAGTGCTTTGTCGGATCCGGCGAGAGATCTGGATGTAAGTCCCACAAATTACAACCATTGGGATTACGTATAGAAATGCGAAGAACGAGAGCGTGTAGGCTTGAGTTTCTGCGCTTGTGTTCCCCCCCTTTCCAGGCGGAAATTTAGCATAACATCGCTTGCGTGAGGCATCATACACCATATATACATACAGTGGAATACAGGTAACGAAGGACCCCAGCCAAATGACTGCAATCCAGCAATAAACCGCTTTCTTTGAGCTATCGTGTCTGATGCGCTCTCGAGCGACAATATTCCTGTATCGTTCAATCGCGATAACAGTAATGGACCATATTGAAGCTCCAAAGAATATGTCAGATCCAGCGTATATGTATTTACAGAAGAATACTCCAAGCGGCCAGGACCCCAGCTCTTGTCGGAGAGTAGCTAGAGGAAAATTGACTATTAGAACGCCAAGATCAGCTATCGCCAAGTTGCGAATGTAGAGGTTCATTACAGTTTGCATACGGGTTCGTCGAGAGACCACAACACACACGCACAAGTTGCCAAGAACCCCAAAACATACCACTAACACTGTCAGCCCCAGTTTCACTACTCTTACAGCTTCGGGCTCGCGAAAGTACAACGGATGGCTTCCTGAATTCGCCGAGTGGTTGGTTGGCAAACTTGTGTTATTAACGAAAGCAGACATCTTGAAGTCAGCCTTGTTGTCTTGCTCCAGATTCTTGTTCACCGCTTCTGGTTTTGAGATGCACTTTCGCTGTTTAAATAGTCCAAATTATCTGCTTATCAGAACACTAAAACACTCAGCTCAGTGCAACCGCGGTTGGAGAATGCGAGCGCATATGATTTCCGTTCTCGTTGATATTCAGTAAATGTCATAAAATTACCCAGGCTAATGATTTTGCTATTACCATCGTGATTGTTCCTCAATTACTTCATCAACTACTTGAATGAAATTACTCTAGCAGGGCAATAAAACCTTTCTACAGCGATACGATAAGAATGAGGGATTTGCGAAAGGATCTAGAATGCAAATTCATGAAAGCTTTTAACTCCCCAAGGAAAGCAGGCGATATGGGCTCTATGTAATGATAAAATCTACTTATGCTTATTGACCAACTCCTTGAAAAGGATCAGTAGATCGCATCGAATGTACTGTTTGTTACATTTGCATTTCTAATATTGTCGAGGAAAAAAACAAAATACTATTGATTAGAAAACGCCACAAAACAGCGGAAACAGTACTGTCCCAAAAATACTATTCGTGTCAAGAAAACAACTATCTTGGATGTTTAATCTCGAGGGATTGTTTATAAACAAAACTCTGTCCATGTCAAAACCATCTTTTGTGTTCAATCAGGATTTACAAAACTAATGAAAGATAGAAAGCTCCAGAAGGTGATAGGTTTGTCTTTTAAATGAGTTTTCATTGTTCGCCTTTGAGAAAGTTATCCGACTTGGGCAGGAAATACGTCCTTTTGTCAACTGATTTTGATGTTCTCTTGTGAATCAAGTTTTGTTTGCACAACAATATTTATATTTCCCAAAGACAATCGCCTTTACGACTTCCGTACTTTGGCACATTAGCTCAGTTTTTTGTGTTGTTAATATAGACGTAATCTATAAAGTACACAATCGCGGCAAAGACGTAGAAATTGTCCCCTCTCTTGTCAGATCAGCTAAGGAGGGGGACGGATGTATTTAATCTTATCGCGTACGTGTCGTGGCAGTTTTTTGGCATCACTAGCGTAATAGCTTTTAAAATAATTTGTTCACAAATTGAGTTCCAATTGAATGTCATAGAAATAAATAAATGTAATTTGTATTTATTAAGAAACTGACGCACGTACGGAATTGAAAACTGTATTGATTTATTTTTGTTGTCAAACAAACTATATCTCAAATAATCATTTTTTTGAGAAGGTGTACCCCAGGGACAACACTAGAAAAATATAGTTATGTATCCTGCTTTCAATTTGAAATATTACTCATATATATATATATATATATATTCTAAGTTGCTCTACCTTAGGTATTGAGCACTCTCGACCCGCCAATTCAAATCTCCTCAGAAATATATATATGTATTTAATGTTGTGTTTAAAAAATATCAAAACATGCTCTCAGTCCTTTGATGACGCATTACAAAGTTGCATTAGTTCAGTTCTCATGCTGCAAATTGCAAGTCACCTTTCACGCATTTGTCCCTATACCATTACAATATTTATCACTTGTACGTTAGTGACTTAAACAGAGATATCTGAAGCCTCAATATTGCATGATGACAATATAATTATATGTTTTAATCTAAATGCAGGGCATTGCTTTATAGGTGTAAAGAAATATCTCGATCATCTTAAAAGTCCGTGGAATTTAGGGCTTACTCTCAGGGATGTTTTCTTGTATTTTCACGAAGTTGATTACAAATTGTCTAATCGGATTCAATATATCCTCAGGGGGAAGAAAACGTCGCCAAATGAGACACCGGAGAAGGAAATTCAAAACCGAAAAAAAAAAATCTGTCCCAAACCCAATCTAACAATGGCTCTTCATTAGCGAGTCGGGCCATTGAGGTAAAGCCGTACGTTTTAGACAGTAATTCCTAATGCATTTAAATGTATAATACTTTGATTATAGTATTCAAATCAATATACGGTACGTTTCACAACCACAATTTTTCAGTTTTCCAATTTAACTATTTTATCAGAGTATTGTAAGTTTTAGAAGTATAGGAGAGTGTATAATGTTATGTGTTGAACTCTTGGGTCATATGTTCACACCAAACGAAATGAGATAATGCGAAACCCAGTATTTTGCTAATGACGTGCTGATGACGTGTTATGAAGACTTGCTTGGTAGAAATCTGGCCTATTCGGTCTTCTATGATGGTTTACGTAAAAATAATTGCGTTTTGACGGTTAACAGTGAATATTTTAGGGCGTTTTGACGGTTAAGTTTAATTGAACACATTTTCGACGGTAAAACATGAACGGGTATTTTATGGTTGACGCTTAAATTTTGGCTTTTTGTCCTTTGACGGTTGATCTCATTGAGGACATGTTTTATGGTGTGTGTGTGTGTGTGTGTGTGTGTGTGTGTGTGTGTGTACGTGTGTGTGTGTGTGTGTGTACGTGTGTGTACGTGTGTGTACGTGTGAGTTGTGTGTGTGAGGGGGAGGTGGGCCGGTGGTGACTCGGGGTTTTGATAACATCGAAAGCAAAGAGACTTTAGACAGTGTGGGAGAGGAAAAAATCGGTCGGCACATCTCCGCCCCTCAGCACGTGGACGTCCTCCTCCCTACGAACCACGAGGCCGGTAACACAAGCTAAAATCATTTGTAGTTCTTTTCCCTTTGCGCTAGCATTCTGAAGACGTTTGCAAGCCGGGGACCACTCGATGAAAATAAAATTTTGCTGCACAACTCGTTTTCACATCTCTTACTTTAGCGATTCATGTAATGACGTCACTAGTAGTGAAAAACAACAGGGCTATCACCACAACATCACTTTTAGCGCAGGTTTAATGGCAATATTTCCACTAGCAATGATAGTCATTAGACGAGAATTTTAGCTTTTAGCCTGATAAAGACTAGCATTGTTAGTCGAAATATTACCATTAAACCTGCTCTAAAAGAAAGGTGTGATGATAGCCCGAAATGCGAAAAATATTTTATTTGGACATTTTTAGTCCGTTTTCAGATTTAAATTTGTTCAAATTTAAAAGAACGGATGTTTTCGACACTCCGCTACCAAAATCTACTCGAGAACATTCATTTTTAATTGGTTTTTAGTTATATATATATAACCATAGCCACAGACGGCTAGCCCGAAGCAGTTCGCATGTCAGTTAGTAAATACACGAAAACATTTTTTGTATTATAAGAAGCGTTATCCTACGGTCATCGATTAGATCATCAATC
The DNA here is from genome assembly GCA_024757865.1 of Epizoanthus scotinus. Lineage (NCBI taxonomy): Eukaryota > Metazoa > Cnidaria > Anthozoa > Zoantharia > Epizoanthidae > Epizoanthus > Epizoanthus scotinus. The sequence goes on from JANUFV010059997.1 coordinate 10,345, forward strand.
ATGTTTACTCCATCGAAAAGTGAAGATAAATTCCTTTTAAAGCGTATTACACTTTTTTTTATTTATAAGAACTAGTAAAATTTGTTCAGGCTCAGTGTTCTTATTTTTGTGACAATTCAGGCTCAAAGTGTTCTTATTTTGTTCTTATTGGCTGTGTTTTCACGCGGCATTTTAACTCAGGGTCTTAAAACTAGAAGTAGTCACAGACTCGAAAGTGCGTTCGACGATGCTATTATTAATACTTTGAGCCCGAGATAGATAGTGAAGATAAATACTACATTCTGCTATGAACCTGTTTCCGATCAAATGTGATAGAGATCATTACTGAAGAGAATAAAGTCGAAAATTATCGAACCTTCCATTGGTTCTGAGGAGGCGAATGGTTGCCGTAATTTGTGGGATAAATCTAGTTTTCCTCCAAGTGGAGCATGGATATTCGGTAGAGATGTTGCCATAGGCTGGCAGACAACTGTCATATAGTATACACTCTCTAGCGGTGGGCCTCCTGTGAACAGTCCACACAATGTCATACATTCTCTCTTAATCTGAGGGCTGGCAGACAACTGTCGTATAGTAGGTGGGCCTCCTGTGAACAGTCCACACAATATACATTCTCTCTTAATCTGACGGCTGGCAGACAACTGTCATATAGTATACACTCTTTAGCGGTGGGCCTCCTGTGA
>JANUFV010060108.1:568-11020 GCA_024757865.1 Epizoanthus scotinus
ATAATATAGTGATGAAGATTAGATATAGATAATATAGTGATGAAGATTAGATATAGATAATATAGTGATGAAGATTAGATATAGATAATATAGTGATGAAGATTACTGGCTCTGAACCTGTTTCTGTCTGTCCAATTGGCTTGTTTCATTATCTCTAGCTGTCTTTACCAATCTCTGTCTCTGTTTATGTGACGTGGTCATTTGTGTCTCTGTCTACCCGCCTGTACCTATGTCTGTGTCAACGACTGTTACAAACCTCTTACTGCCTTTGTCTTTTAAAAATACTTTCAATAGTTATACACGTGTTACATTCTTAAACTAAATCTCAGAACGTCCTTACATGTATAGAACATGTTCAATCTCTTGAGACTGAAACATTGTGTTTAATTTGCTATCTGCGTATTAGTCTGTGTCTGTCTGTCTGTCTGTCTGTCTGTCTATCTGTCTGTCTGTCTGTCTGTCTATCTGTCTGTCTGTCTGTCAGTCTGTCCGTCTGTCTTTCTGTTTGTTTTTGTCTCTCTGTTCTCTCATACTAAGAAGGTACTGCGCAAATCAGAATAAATAACAAATGTGGAATGACAAGAGAGATGAGTTGAGAGGTGAGAAAGTGAGTGTGTGTGTGGGTGTGGATATGTCTGTAGGTGTGTGTGTGTGTGTGTGTGTACGTGTACGTGTACGTGTACGTGTATGTGTGCCTACATGTGTGCATGTGGGAGAGACACACGCCCACAGTCAGAGACAGACTAAGCCAAATGCTCCAAGAAAGCAAAAGAACAAGCATATTTCTCCCTAGTAAGGCGCAATTAGAACTGATACGCATCATGTGTATATATACATGGGATCCTCGCACACAAAAGCCATCTTTAAAAAATATATATTGAAATTGTCCAGGGAAGATCAGCACGATTCGTCCAACGTTACTATGACAGATCTAAACTATAGTCTTCTCTCGAAGTACGACGAAAAATTGCCAAATTCGTTCTGATTACAACGACAAGTCTCAGTACAAATAACGGCAGTTACAATACCCCGGCTAATGTCCGCCCAAAAACAAAATCTACAAGACAATTCCACTCAAATACGTTTACAATTTGTCACAGACACCAACGCATATAAATTTAGTTTTATTGCGAGGTCAATCTGAATAACTGGAACAGCCTGCATTCCCGAGTAATGAGATCATTAAACAAAGATCAATAGAAAATTGTATATTCACACTCCGCGAGAGCCTCGCCTGAACGCTGACATTTATATTATAATTTATTTATGAACTCTATTTATTTGCACCTGGACCACACCTAATTCAATGTATTATTTCTGCACCTGCACATTCACAGCGATGGGCTGTGCCTTTGCGGATCAAATCCGACTAGAATAGAAAAGACAGACAGACTGGGACAGAGAGAGAGAGCATGGCCGTACGGAGTGGGGGGGGGGGGGGGGAGCAGGGGAGAGGCAGTTGCCCCCACCCCTCCCAGTGACCCGCGAAAATTACTATAACACCCTAGTAAATCTCATTTTGCCCTCACAGAATAAGAAAAACTATATAGGGTTTTATTTTGCCTCGCCAACTTTTCTTCCCTGCTCAAAAAAGGCTAGGTACGTCCCTGGAGAGAAAGGATTTCCTTCAAATTTCCATGCATGGACTCGCCATTTTAAGTTGTACTGAATAGCCGCAACACAACAGATGTTGTGATATTAAACTGACTATGCAAACATTTATTCAACAGCAATATACAGCTGGATTTAAATACCCACATCACCAATACATATGCACGATTGGCTATATATACTGAAGGCTGGCGCTGCCGTGATATAGGTCCTTCACTGCAATATCTATTCTGGTATGCACTGCATGTTATCGTAAGACTGATGTCTAAGCGCTGAGCTGTGTTCAGGACGTGTACCCGGGTTCCCGTTCAGTTTTGAAAGTCACAAAACTTTTACACTCTTCTTTTACAAGAACCTTTTTTGTAAGAACGTTGAGGCTGAACTGAAAAATCTCGAAATTTTTAAACATACTAAGAACATGACTGAGGCTGAAGATAGCGGATGGAGCCAACTTCTATTTTACATACTGTAAAAAGTTGAAATAATTTGTTGCTGAACTGTAAAATAATGACTAATGTTCGTGCACTGACATCGCTTTTTGGCCACTCCAAATGTGCATAAACATTAGCAACTAGTAAGCCTTGTACATCTTTTTAGAAAAACACTAAAATACTTTGAATACAGAGCTGACTTCTGATCACAGTACGGGCACTGTTCCATGCACGGTATATATTTAATGTAAATGAAAAATAATAAATACACACTCTTAAAAGTACATACCCAATACCAAAAAAGAAAAACATCAGTTTAAGAACATTTGAGGCTAAAATCATAAAAAATAATTTTATTCTTAAAAAAATGGTTGTATAAAATAAAGGGTGTAGGTGACTTTACTAACATCCGATACGTATATTGGTACAGCATGGAGAGTTGACTACTTACCAGAGCAACTCACTCCGAACTTGTCGCGTTTCTCCTGCCGTGGTTTGCAACTTAGATTTTTGGCTTTGATAACAAATACTTTCATGCGATCTGTGGTCGGATCGTACGAGAGAGAGACGTTTAGTTCTCCCGTGGGAAACTTGCACTGTTTTTCGTCGAGGTCCTGTAAAATATACGGAGTATGATTGATTATTTTACTGATTATGTGAAACGGTTGTGTGTCATTTATGTCCGTTTAAATGTTGGGTTTTGTTTGGTAAAACAGTGCTAAATTTATAGCGATTTATTTTCCCCAATAAATATGATCGATAGCTTCATAAATAAACTGATTTATACATGTTTTAATAAGGGCCTTTAGTATCAAACCTTATATAAAAGTATGGCATCTAATTTGTCTACTATTTATCTTTCTTATTGTGCATTCAAGACATTCAACATCGAGATATGCTAGTTTTGAACAATTTCTATTTTTTTTTACGGATTAAACTGCGCGTCAGCCCAATTACATATTCAATTTGGTGTCTTTAAAGAATACATTTTACTACTTGCGTGCTGAGTAAAATGTAGTAGTTATTCTACGAAAACCACCGTTTAAATAGATTCAAATCGGATCCTTCATACTACAGACATCATTCAATTTGTCAACCCTTTAAAAACTGCGCTCCTTGATATAATCTCTCTCTCTTTTTGACTTTTATTTTTATATATTCTGTAAACAGTGTCTTTGAATTAGAGCTTGAAAAGGCACTATAAAAACTTGATTATTATTAATATTATTATTATTATTATTATATAAGTTATATAATAACATCCCCGCCATAGCCTCAGGGAAATCTATGGGGAATGGATTTTAATTTGCATTAACCTGATTGTATTTTAAGAAGTGCTGTAAGTGCTATGTCTAGGAATAATGCCCATATGGATGTTTTGTCTCCACTCTGATAGATCAGAGTTCGTTGCAATAAATAATGATTATTCTAAATAGTTCAGAGCCATGATATGAGATCGTAAATATTTGTGTCTAAAGATAAAATGGCCTGAGAAGGAAGCATCGACACACATTGTACTATAAGATCGATGTGTTGTCTACGGCGGCAAGGATCTTTTTATCTTTCCACTGATATAAAAAAGAGTTCCCATAATGTAATAAAATATACGCCAACGAACCAATTTATGCCAATTTCAAAGCAAACAAGACATACATTGTGCTTTATTCATTTGCATTATCTAAAAACACCTGGCTTCAAACCACCGTGCACCAAAGTCTAAAATGTAGACGTATATTTATAGCATTTGAAATCATGACTGACACACAATTCGTTCTACTTGCTATTTGCCTAAATCTCGAGTTAAAACAACCTGTAATATCCCGTAAATTTTAACTGAGAAAAGTACTGTAAAACATACAATATTATAGTTTGTATAAAGACATGTTCAACTCACTGAGCTAGTCAAGTTGAATATACAATTCTTCGTGCGTTATAGTATGTATACTAAGCTTGGCACAAAGTAAAACTATAGTTGTCTAAAAAATCAGACAAAATGTCTCCGTTATGAACCCGGAGCCCCAGACGAGACGGTGTGTTTTTCGTATATAGAGGAAATTGAAATGGATGGATTCGTGCATGGGCCATCAGTGTAACATATATATGTATATTTGAAAGCAAACATTTTCATTTTTCTGCATTTATTTTGGCCAAACAACATTCTACGATCGTGATATAATAACGTAATATCCTTGCGACTTACGTGTAGTTCGGACAATGACAGATCGTCATTTTCAGCGGCCAAGAAGCCATTACTCCCCAGATCGTTGGGCCCAATGGAGTTGTTATTTTGAGTTGTTTTGTGAAGAACAAAATCGTCGAGTTTAGTGTTGGTATTTTTGCTGTTGAAATCTGTGTCTTCGTCAAATGAGTTACTCCTCGACAATGGCAACCCTTTGCTCTTCTCGTGCTCCGAGTAAGAATACAAAGCGGCTTTTTTCTTTGTGTTTTGTAGGTTTTGTGCAAGATAAACCGGCTGTACCGCCAACACGTCCATTGCAGGGGCCATTTTTTGCACTCTACCATTTCTTGATTGTGGAGTTCCCTTCCACTTTAGCCATTCTTGAACCTCTATTTCGTCCTGGTCGTCATCCATGGGCGATTTCCAGTGGGTCGTATTACTATTGCCCATGCTTCGGTACCCAGCACAGAAACTGAATCTGTTGAGAAACCGTGTTTGTTATATACTTGTGTCTTGTACAAAAGGCCGAGTCAGGCGATCTCTGTTACGTCACTCTTTAATCTCCTCCAGTTTGCATGTCAGCTCGTAGATTCTGTATGAATGGTACGCCTACTCCTGCAGGAAATACAGTAAAATGACGAGGTATTACAATTTGCACTTTTATCATTTGACACAACAGGTGATTGGTGTCACTCTGCGCTGATGGCCATCTTAAATTATAATTTTGCCTCCAACCATTTTCAGCAGTTTAAAGTTTGTCGGTTTTTCCTTTTTGTATGCAAAAATTTAAATAACAAAATATAGGCTAATAAATATGATAGCAATATCGTTTGTTTGCTTGATTTGTTGTGAATTGCGCCTATTCCAGTTTTGAGGAAATGAAAGTATATGAGTGTTAGACTTATCGTACCCAATTATGACTTGGAGTCACTACGCTCTTCTTAAGCTTCCGCCGAGAGATTTGCTTTTACGGCAGTATCGTTTACAAATACCGAAATATTGTTCAAACGTGCTCCACTATTAGGCCATCCGATGGAATTAAACTCTTATCATGCAGCCGACTAAAAACCGAAACTCATCATTTTGTTCTTTATATGATAAATATATGGCTAAACATTTGAGTTATAAGGTTTCGATCCACTTGACCATTGTCATGATGGTCAAGTGGACAGAAAGCGTTTGTTTTTATCCTTATAACTCACATTTTAGCCATATCTTTATCATATTCAGTTTATTATGGAGATTATAATTTTAGGTATTTATTCTTTCAGCTTTAAAAGTGTGTGGTCGCCGAAGCAAAGAACTGAAAGTTTGTATCTCATTCAGTCCTGTAAAATATGAGCAAATGTTGTTATATAAGCAACTAAATTGGATGAAAACATTCTATTATTTAGTATTAAGCAAAAGAGAAAAAGTGATTTTGAGTGCAGCGGAGTTGGCGCAGATGCCAAAGCAGATTACGAAGGCATCAAAGTTGGCTTCAGGTGTTATAATGTTGTCATAGTTATCGGATATTGTGGTTGGACCATCTGATGTGACTCGTTATTCGAAAGTTCTTTCCTTTCGTCCCCTGTGTTGATGTCTTCTTGCTAGTTTTTAAAAGATGTTTCAACATATAAAAAAGTTACAATTATAGCAATTTCTGGCCATAATTATGAATCCGTGTGCAGTAATGAGTTGTTGATATAATATAATATAATATATTTAAAAATATTTTACATTACAATGCTATACTTTCTTGGTACAAGGTTCACTGAAAGACACGAATTGCTCATTTTTTGTGCAAGTCTGGCCAGACCATTCATTTGAGACATTTTATAAAATATTTACTGAAAACTTTAAAGCTATCGTTAAGAAAGAACACTTTGTTGAACTATCTGATAACACTGACTCACAAAGCTTTCTCCGTTAGCGCCAAAGACCAATAACATATGTTATCATGTAAGGGGTGAAAAATTCTTCGCTCTGTACAAAATCTACCTGGAAACTGCGTTCTGAAACGGCAACCAATGCAGACGATTATCCGATTGTCCCGGCCCTATGTACTGACTGCGCGAACTGAGACATCAGTGAACGTTTGTTATGGTAGAATAAGGTTGCAGTTTTAACACAAAAACGCATAAATTCGCGAACAGTTTGTGTGAGTAGACTGGGTAGATTCGACTGCCAGGCAACCGACAAGATCGATAATAGTATTTTCAAAGTTGTTGTGATGGTACTTTGACGCGAAGTGAAAAATGAAAATTTGAAAGTATAGGCGGGACATTGATGTAGAGAATAAAATATTTGCACTAGTTCAGTTTGCTGGAGGCATTATTCCGCTTTATGATAAAATACTAGCATTTGCATTCACACCGAATCTTGTTTGTTTCTAGGTATACTCACGAAAATATTGCCAACTAACCGCCCTTGTTTGTTTGGTTTTTTTTTTTTTGCTTTATCCCGCTTTGAGTCTGAGGTAGAAGTTAGAGCAAAGTCAGCACCTTCTTCTCAACTATTTGAAAGTTAATCTGAATTGTACAAATAGACAAACAAAACATTCCTAAAAATAGATATTTTAAAAAACAGTAATTGATCATCAGTAAATAGGATTCCTAAAATGTGTGCAATTCTGCAAAAGCCGACTTGCGCGTGTTTTATCGACGAAAACATGAACGAGTTCGACATAGGAATAGGAAATCGAATTCTGCACGAGGCTTTAGTCGGGACGTTTACTGTCTTTACTTAGCAGCTTTCTGGATTTTGAAGTTTTGTGCGTATTTATATGACGATTCGGAACGGTGCGCTCTGAGAAAACATAACATTGCATTGTGGCCTTGAATTCCCATGGCTGTATCTGATAGTCGTGTGAAGTGTACCCTGTTGATTTACGGTTATCGGCGAGGGCCTGCATTAAATTGCTCAATACAGTCACACAACGCAAGTATTTGCTGGATTCAGCGACGAAGGGGGCTTTCTTCCTAAATGGGGACAGTTTTTGCGAATCTTATTTTACACTCGAGTATATATATTTAAGGAAAATAGCTTTTTTGATTTCCAAAAAATCCGCAAAAGTCACAACAAATCGTTCCCCGCGAAAATTCCCGCTTACAATATTCCTAAAATCTTGTTGTTTTGTTCAAAAATTCTCCGCTTTTTCGGCAAAGATATATTCAACAGAAATTTCTATTAAAAAATCTAGATCATTCATGCATGGGTCTTTATGCTATACAATAAAACTGCGGGTAGTTTTGGTAGCAACCTATGGACATTGATTAAAAGTTATTGGCTTTTCAACATAAATCAAGACATACCTGGAACAAAAACCGAATTTGTCTGGTCAACCTCCTTCTAGGAACAATTTCAACTGAAGTTTTTTCAACTGAAATATTCAATTTAAGTCCAATACGCAATTATAGATCCATTCAACAGGAACAGCTCGCGTCAGATCGTTTCAATTTGTTCTCGTAGATGGACGAAAATCGTTGAGTTTTCTTGATGCATTTAGTTGTTAATTGAACCACCACACACCACGATCTTTACCTCTCAGCTGCATTGGTGATTTCATAAATTGTGGATGCCGACAATATTTTTTAAAACAGTGAATATAATCACAACAGCGCTATAATAGCGTAATTGAAATCAAACTGTCTCATTGTTTGTGATATATATATATATATATATATATATACAGTATTGTGCAAATTTCGGCTATAAACTTTCATACCCTCAGGCAATCAATGGGTCCTCTTAAAATCGAAAGAAAACCATGGCATTATGTTTCTAGTTAAAATTCTTGTGTCTTTCTTATATTTCTCATTTATGTGAGCTAACGATAATTATTGAAATCTCTGAATCCCGTACAGGAAACACAGCTAGGAGGCCTGAACTGTGCAATTATTTAAAAATGCTGTATTGACGTTGCATCGCGAATATTTGATCTAATATTGACCGCTGGTTAACCGTGTAATAGTCGATGGCCACGCGCATCAAAATCCAGAATTGCGTACAGACTTGTAATCTACATGCAGTTGATTTACGTCTAGTTTGGACAGACAAATTTTAGAATTTGTATGACGACTTTGATGTACTTAACGAAGTCTTCTACTGAGAATTACTACCACCCGTGTTGATTCTAAATATGCAACTTTAGACAATACAGTACAATACTTCTCAAATATTAACCCCACGCTTTCGCTCACTTAACCGACTTTCGTAAAATATTACGTGAAATGAATCACACGTTTACTAGCCGAGAGTTTTAGTTGATTCAACATGTGGAATTTTGAGTCTTTCGTGCATACATCCATTCCGCCATTGTATAATTGTGAGTAAAAAATCATAATAATAATAGAGTATTGAAACGTTCTCATGCAGAAACAACTTCTTGTATGAATGGTTGGCGAGTTCCACTTTGGTTAAAAACATTACCATAAAAAAATAGTATTACATCACTTTCTGTCTTGATTTTTTAAAAAATTTGTTTCATCCAGCGATTTACGTCGAAGACCTTCATCGGCTGGATTGTCATCGACTGGAGATTGTATTGTTCGCAGCAATATAATCGCAGCTTTGCGGGAAGCGAGCGCAGGGAATTAGAGTTCTTTTTGATATTTAAATATTGAAATAACACGGACTACACGAGTGTTTTCCAGCAAGCTATAAAATTCTTGTTTTTATTGTCTTCAATTGTCAGTTGGAGTCTCACACCGGAAAATAAAACTAGGAACATGATACCAACACTGCAAACCTACGACAATGTATATTTAGAACTTCATTGGAGAAACAATAATAGCACAGAAATCAAAACAGACCAGGTTGGAGAGTGGTGAAGTTTGACACTTCTGCTACATGTTGCATTTAGTTTGCATATCTTACAGGTCTCGCCAGTGGAAATGACTTAACAACTTGTGTGTTAATAATCCAAGAACACAAGAAAAAAAATAGAGTGCTTTATAATGTAAGATAAGATAAAGCTTCAAGTCAATTTGACGATAATCCTAGAAGATGATATAAATCTATACTGTTAAAAAGATATATCAGCACTCAACTTATATATTTCCGCGTTGGCGGGAACTAGCATAAATCATAATTTCATGTCACTTCAATTTCTATTCCATAAGGACTTTACGGCTAAAATACCTGCACCAATGTTCATTTCTTCAGTTCTTGTACAACTCTAAAATCTCGATATGGTTTTGTACGTTTGATACACAAAAAACAAACACACGTTTCAGTTTGTTGATCCAAATACGTGTTGACTCGTCATACCGATTGAAATTTAAGTCAATTTACAATTCTGAGGTGCGACACCGACGTATAAAGTCGGGCTACCATAGCCTAAGTCGAACACCTCCGATACAAAATAATTTTTCTCTGAAATCCGAACTAGCAATCGATATATTTACAACACAACTTCAAAATATACAGTGAGAGCAAGCTGTGTTTTAATGTGTTATTTCTGGCCCTGAGTGTTATAAATATTCAACGACATGATTGTAGTCTGTATTCGTGTTCAATGTTGTTTTAAAAATTGAAATTCATACAAACAAACACAAGGTGCTATGCGAGTTCTTTACCAAACATAATTTCTAAATACACGTCACCTGAAGATTGTTGTCAGTTGTACTTCCCATCAAAACCCAGAACAAATCCCAGTTTCCTGCAGCAGAATACTGTTCTGAAAAAAAATGAAGAATACACCACGCCGTGTTCTGTTTAGTCGCGTATGTAGTTTGCATATGAAGTCGATGGCCTGACCACCGCAGCTGTCACACAATACGCGCTGATTTGGAGTTGCAAAAACTACATAATAATATTTGGGCCCAGTCTTCAGCAAGCTATCGAAAGGTCGCGGCCATTTCGCTTTGCAATGCAAATTATCTCTGACAAATGATTGTTCACGGCTGGGTGTAAAAGTCAAGTTTTGTGGACTTTCATAATAAGGACATTGATCGGTATCTAAGCTCAGAATTTTGGACACAAGCTGTCTTCGATCCAAAGAACAAAATATCAAATACGATTCTTTTTTCATTAAAGGGCAAGTCCCACCCAAAATGCCATCGTATTTTATTATTTTATCTAATTCTAATCGTCGAACTGATCACTGTGGTGAAAATTTTATTGTTCTACGACAAATAGTTCTCGAGATATTAAGGGTTGAAGTTTGGATTTGGACGTCACAAGTGTGGTTCATTGCAAGAAACAGACTGAATAAATTATGTTTTTCTACGATTTTGGTGTCCGCAAAAA
>JANUFV010060219.1:0-11014 GCA_024757865.1 Epizoanthus scotinus
AGAAATAGCCGAGTATAAAGCAAAAAGCACCACAGACAACATAATAAAGTACCTTAAGGCAGTGGAGGCGTTCCATAGTATTTAGTGAACTATTGAAATCGACTACTACCAGACACACTTCACAGCGCTTTTCCCCGTATTACTCATAGATACATCACGTAGAATGTTCTCGCGAACAGCAGGACGCGGTCACAATGGCCTGAAGTTAATGGCGCGTTTGTTGTTTGTTGTCTAGTCTTCCGTGTTGTACGCGAGGGGATGCGATATTTTGACCTTTGATGGCACCGCGTTCAGGCGAAGCTTCAACCACACAAAAATGGCGAACCTACAACTTGACGTTTCCCGTCCCTAGTATACAAATAACCATGCTAAACTACCAAAACATTCAAAAATTAAACTATGTTATATAAAGTTTGCTTTGGACAAAATTTTGAATGACATCCTTTTAAGTTAAAATAATAGGATAATCCTTTCAGTTTTTGAGAAAGAATTTAAAAGTACCTGTTGTGTTCGTAACAGCTGTAATATTATACACTTTATAAGTTGAATACTCAAGCACCGCCATCCGATCTTTATTTAATGATTTGCCAATTGTATTCAATTACTCCGTAATCCATAATCTGGATCTCTAACACTAGATCCGCTTGTCATTTCCCTTCTATTAGCACGTACGAATCTCACACTAACCCTACTGGCCTGTGCCCTGCCCTTGTTCAATGATGTAATATTGTAAGTTCTACATGTGTAAATGTTTGACCAAGTTACCCTTTGCAGAAGTAGAAGGACATGATAACTGTCAAAATAATTACGACGATATTTTTAAAAACTTTAGAAAAATACTTTATTAAAAAGACCAACTATGCGCAAATGTAATATCAACGTTTTGGAAACCGATTCGTTGCTCACATAATAATGAAGACATCTCCAAGACAACCGTATCTACAGACACAAAGTATTTCACTAGCATATTCTGGTGAATGTTTCATTTATTTTTTCCTTCCATGTGAACGTCCACAAAGACACAAATGTACAACAACCCATTGTCTTGTATACAATGCCACTGTGTTTCAACAGCTGAGGGATTTGTAGACACTTTAGATATCATTTGTGACAGATCAATATTAGTTTTTAGTTTTTTAAAAGGCACTTTTGGCGAGTTTTGACGATATATCCACTCTCAATATATACCTCTTATTGGCCGAGTGCGAGGTCCGTACGATGAGTTATGGACCGAGTTTTTCCCTTCCTATTATATGGCTAGTTAACTTCGCGCGCTGTGATTGGTCAATTTCTGGTCCGTAAGTTGCCATACGGACCTCTCGCTCTCGAGCGGTTGTCATTTGTTTATGTTTTCATGTGTTTACACGCCCTCAGTTGCTCCAAATTATCAAAAACGCCATTTAATAAATATCTTATTAGCCTCGTTTGCTCAATCCGTACGGTAAGTTATGGATCCTCGTTTTTTCCTTCTCTTTTTCATGGCCCGCGAGCTTCGGTCTTGGGGCATAAAAGGAAGGAAAAAACTCGGTCCATAACTTACCGTACGGACCTCGCACTCGGCTAATAAGACGTATATATTTTTAATATTCTTTTTTCACGTAATGCTGAATTCCGACCTTGGTTCTCAAAGGACTTATTTTTTTACATGCAAGTACTCTGCAAGTAGAGATCTGTCATATAACATACAAGTATTATTCGTTACAGAATATTGGACTGACGATGCGTCCTGATCAGCGGTTGCTTGTACTATTCATCAATTTCATGACGTTGATGCCGATCGTCAGAACATCCGGGAGCCTTGTGTGTTGTAATTCCACCAATGCCACAGCATTCTCCCTCGTCTGTACAGTGAGAGAAGTTTCCAAAACGACTCACACAATCTTGGATCAACAGCTTCTCAAGAACGTTACTAACCGACCATCTACTGTCATTTCGCTGTGAGTACCGTATTTCCTCTGTTAAACTACCATCCTCTAATAAGACACCCCCACCCCCCACTCCCACCCCGCTTCTAGTAAGCCCCCACCTCTAAAGGTGTATTATTCTTAATTTCATATTCGCTGAAGAATAAAATTATAATCACGGACCATATCAAATGATCTTGTCTCATGAAGCCCTATTTGTTGCATGTATCAGATCGCTGGTAGGTTTGTTCCAGTACTATATAATTCTACTGTTCCATTCCATTCCATTCCATTTAATTCAATACAATACAATTCAATACAATTCAATACAATTCAGTATTTATGTCAGTAGTAACGGCCAATCAATTTCTTTTCTTTTGATTGGGCTTTAGGGATCTCTCTCGCAATGGCGTCTTTGACATCTCTTGGGGAGCATTCGTGAGTTTTAAAAATCTTCGAAACCTGTAAGTTCATTGTATATATGTGTGTTACTTTGCAATAGGATACTTCGCGGCTTATTAGTATTTCACATTACTCATACACTTTTCAATTGAAAGAGCACACGCATTGTACAAATCATGCGGAACAGTAAATGTGAAGGTGGTTGGCGCAGTCGGTAAGATCTCCAACTTCCAACCAGAAGGTCCTGGATTCAATTACAGGCCTTACCGAGGTTGTATTTGTGTGACCTTCTTTCGCCATACCGTTCGTAGACAACGATCGTTAGCTGTTAGTCTAGTCCCTCGACGTTATATCGGGAGACTCAAAGAACCCACGCACTTGTCGATAAGGGTAGGCTAATGGCTAAGGCTGGTGTTGTGGTCTGTCACCTCCTCTCTACTGATACAAGTCATTGTATTTTGTAATGCGCATTTGAACATATCCACATAGAAAGTGCACTATATAAATGCAATACCATTACAAAGGACAAACGTTTAGATACACAGTTGATTACATGTAAACACCTAGAATGACGCTCATCCCAGTAATTCCTTTATCAATCTTACGGTTATATAGACATAATGTTAAACCTTCGTGACATGATTGATCGTATATTTAAATGACTTTTTTCAAACAAAGAATGCGAATAACATCACCAGTTCAAAACTTGAAATGCATTTTTAGGTCCTTGGCCTACAACAACATCAGGATAATTAAAGAAGGAGTCTTTCAAGGAATGCAGAATCTCCTCGTTCTGTAAGTTTGTTTTTAAATTAATTGGATACAGTATCTAATGTTTCACCTGAACAAAGTCGTGGTATGTCTTGCCACTGTCATGTCATGTCATGTCATGTCATGTCATGTCATGTCATGTCATGTCACTTAATATTATATGATACGATATCATACCATATCATGTCATGCTATTTTAGTCATGTCATGTCATGTCATGTCATTTCATATCTTGTCATGTCAACTTCCTTTATGGCCAAAAAAACGTGGTTTGAGATCTCCGTAATCTCTTCTAAATGGAAAGGTATTCCAAAGCGATCAGAATAGAACGTACATTTGGACAAACAAACCGGAGCAGCCCCGTTTCCAATTGTAACCCTGCAATCTGATCAGCAGCTCAGGGAGCTCGATGGCGTGAGTTCTAGAGTTCGTTCAGGCTGAGACTTTGTTCCGAAAAATGTTCAGTAAATGTGTTTACTGCAAGGAAGCTTTCTATTTACCGTTTCAAATCCTAGTTAAATGAAAAGCACCCCACGATGTCATGTTGTTATCGAATTAGCAAACAATTGACGCAAAGTTGCATCTACAAACGTGAAGTTTTCTCTCGAAAACATATCCTAAACCATTCTTAAGTAGCTAAAGGAAGACTGAAGGGGCGTCTTTGGTTTACTGTAATAATAACATTAGAATTGTACAACATAAAGGACTGTCGTTATTAGAACATTTTTGATTTACTAGATCTTTTGTATTCTAGAAACCTCGAATGGAATCCCCTACAACGATGGGATGGCAATATCTACAGAGAACTTCCATTATTGACATTGCTGGATGTGACTGGGATCAGTGGTTGGAGGCCTGACTATAGAGTACTGCAGCTTGTCAGCTTGACAGAAATCAGAGGTGCTTGGTGGAACCCTAATTGTAGAAGTTGTTCCTTGATCACAAATTATACTTCTCATGATGGGAATAGATGCACTGGTGTTGCTGCTATGCGCAATAGAAAGTGTACCTACTGTTTAGCGAAACATTGTCTCTGTACAAAATATTCTTATACTAATTATAGCATAATGCTCGCACGGAACGACTTTACCTATGCAAACTGTAACCACAGCAAAAAATGCTACCAGTCTTTGTCAACAGCACAAAAGATCAATCCATGTGTCAGGGCCAGTAGTGACGTACTCATCTTACAGTACGTTATTGGAATCTGCGGTATTATTCTTAACACCATAACTGTGGCAAACATCCTTACATCGAAGAAACTTCGCCAAAACGTCTCCATGCTTTTGACATGCAACATGGCTTTCAGTGACTTGTTAACTTGTACATATACAACTTCAATGTCGTCCATGTTCCATGCATTTTCAACTGAGGAATTTCTAGCAATACAAAACACAGCATGTCCTCTGGTTGGTTCAACATGGTTGTTTGGTCAGGTAGGCACTATACTAACATCGACCTTAATGACATTTGAACGACACCGCGCAATTGTCCATGCCACTAAACCTATGTTGCGTGTAACAATGTCACAGGCTATAGCCGGTATCATAACAACCTGGTTAATTGCTGGGGCCATTGCTGCGTATGCCATGTCACAACAGCTGTTTAGCTCTAACAGCATATGTATACCCATGGCATGGGATGCAAACTCGTTACAGTTATTTGTATTTTCGATGTTTCTTTGTATTTTAGCTTGCTTGCTTTACCTATTCAATGTTCTTTTATATATCCGCATATATACAGTTGTAAAGACATCCTGCAAGACTGTGGGAATCAGAAGAGAGTCTGCTTTAGCCAAACGAATCGCGCTGCTAGTTCTGACAAACATGGCGTTCTTCTTTATCCCGATATTCATGTATGGCATCATCATGACATTGAGTACCAAGAACTTTGTCATCACCGATAAAACAAATATACTGACTCTGCTCCTTCCGGTCATAATTCCAATGCTTTGTTTGTATTTGAATTCTTGTGTTAATCCTCTCGTTCACGCCTTTAGAAATGACAAATTCAGAAGCGCCCTGAAACTGTGGTGTAGCAATGGACTAAACATACAATGGAAAAACCGACACCGTGTAGGGACCAAGTCACACTCCACTAAAAATCGTACAAACAATACTTGCAAGTAGACGAGAAAGATGTTTGAAAAAGAGTTAAGAAGGTTTTCTTCAGATAGTTGATTATTTTCCATCTCAATATTTTTTACTTTAACCCCTCATCCAACGATTCCACATTCTTCATATTGTGCATTCATTGACATACGTGAAGAAGATTAAGAAATAAGTATAAGTTAACGATTCCACATTCTTCATATTGTGCATTCATTGACATACGTGAAGAAGATTAAGAAATAAGTATAAGTTAAAAAACCCAGTTTTGTGTTGTAAAATACCGTAAATTTCCGAAAATAAGGCCCTCCTCCCCCGAAAATAAGCCCCGAGGCGTTTAGGAACAAACTTTTGAAACGGAAAACTCCTTCCATTCCGGTGGTGAAACAACAGCTCTTGTGCTTGCATTTTTGTCGTTAATTATGCTTTTTTAAAACGCAAATTTACAATTCCTTGAAACTAACTAGCATTTTTAGAACGCAAATTTGTGTCCATGTATAAGCCCTCCCGAATATAAACCCCCTCCAGAAAAATATAGCAAAAAGGCTTTTTGACCAAAAATCATTTTCCGCATTTTACGGTATTTGAATTAAACTGTCGCTCTATTAGGTCATGATTCCGTTGTTGATGGATTTTTTTAAAAGAAGCGATAAAAGTAATTTCAAAAAGAAAAAAAGGGGTTGATAAAAAATAGTTTCGTAAATTAAATATTACACTTTTGAAGCTATTAATGTTGTATTAGATTGTTGATAGTTACGGAAGAGACGTACTCATTGGGTCACGTGACGATAAGAAGATGACTTGCCACATGTTGAGGAGACTCGTGGTTGCGTTGCTCGAGTGCACTATTTATATCGATACTAGCAGTGACCAATGGCAATGGTTAGGAGGTGCGGGCGAGCAAAGGGGTAAAATGTTTATGCTAACTTCAATGATAGGTTGGATGAGAACCGTTATGCAGTGTATTGTTTTCAGTCGATAGAAAACAAAATACACAAATATTTTTTGGAATGACTGATGACATCGACAGAAAGTATAGTTAGGCATCTCTAGGGATATCAATAACAGTAAGAGGTGTATTTGACCGGGTAATCTCAATCGTAACTGCAATTGACCGTTTCTTGCTAATTTAAAGAGAGAATGGAGTAAACAATATATGGTAACGCAACATAGTATTTTGGACGTATTATCAAGGTAGTGTCTTCAAACTTTAACCACAAGGCATTCCTGAATAGCCTTAACTTTCACACATTTTGGTGAGCACCATCTGTTGTGTATTTCTTAACAAGAGTACAATCGTACCTATTGACATCGTATGATAAAGAAATGATTATCATAGACCACTACAAGCTGAAAAATATCCTGAAGAACCGTAACTTTTATTTTGGGGAGCACCACCTGTTGTGTATTCCTAAATAATAGTACAATCGTACCTATTGACATCGTATGATAAGGAAATGATTATCATAGACCACTACAAACTGAAAAATATTAACAGGTCATTCCTGAAGAACTGTAATTTTCATTTTGGTGAGCACCACCTGTTGTGTATTCCTTAACAAGAGTACAATTGTACCTATTGACATCGTATGATAAATAAATGTTACGGTAATATCTTGATAATAATAAACATAATAAAATTCAACGGGACATGCCTACATAACCTTAACATTTTGTCATATAAATTGTTGAGGATACAGAATAAAACATTTTGCAAGTTACAGTGTATGGCATTTTCTTGTTGTATTATCTTGTTATGTTCTGAAATTGTTCTAATCTTTCACTCCTAAAATGAAATTAAAAACAGCATCTATGACTAAATCTACATGCTCCAATGAGAGCAGGGCTTCCTTTATTTGATGGGAAGGTGTATTGATGGTTAAGCTGAGCTGTTTGAGTAGAGCTTCCATTTCATCAGTGAAAGCAGTTAGTCATGTTTCCTTTCTGTCTATTTCTGCACACTGTCGTGCAGTAGAACTTTTCTTTGCTGCTTTACCATTTTGGCAAGTACTACAATTGATGTAAGTGAAAACCGTTGGGCCAACAGAGTAGGGCATCTTCTTTCTGCAAGATTGCATTTAGCATGCCATAAACACCTTCACCTTATCAGTAAATATAAACTCCTCGACAGTTACTGTCTTTTGAGTTGCAGAAAAGAGCTTGGGTCTTTTGGGGTTTCAATATCCAAGGTAATTTCTGTCATGGTTGTGGTGACTGTAGTACCCAGGTGAGTGTGTCCAGAATATATCTTAACACTTAAATCTTTGATTTCATAACTTGTTGAGTTCTTGTAGGTTTTAATCATCTGATCCCAAATATGAAGTATGTCCTGTTTCGTCTTCAATGATACAATCTTCTTTTACTAGCTTCTTATCTCCGTTCCGTTTGGCAACTTGCTTGGGTTCAGCATTTCCCAATGTGATTTTTCTTTTTTCTTCAGATTTGTCAATAGTTGGTTATTGAATTTGAAAGGTGATGTCATCAGAGTTTGCCTTTGTTAGTGTTGTGTATTGGTTGACAAAAACTTCCCATCCTTTTCATTAGTACTAAGTAGTCGTGCTGCAGAGCCAGCAGTTTGAAAATGCAAGGCCTGTTGATGGGTCTTGCGGTCAAAGCCAATTATTTTCAGTTCTTGACTTCTTTATTGGTCAAACAGAGTGCACGAGTCCAGGCTTAGTATTTAAAGAAAATTGGTAACAAGCAAATTTTCATTAGAAACATTAAAAATTAAAAGTTTAATATAAAAAGGGCCGGTACATGTAACCTAGTTTACTATTCGCTTTTTTCAATTCTTTATTTTGTTTCAGCGAGAGACGAGAGAGATTAGATCTTAAATTATGTATGGCGAAATGGAAACTTACTATCCACTAAAAAAAAGAGAAAAATTGAACTTTACTATACAAGAATTATTACCATAATCATGCTAAGAGTTACACTGTACCTAAAACTATACATACTGGTAGTAAGGAAACAGTAAATGCAGAAAGATTATTAGGTAAATTTACAGAGTGCAATAGCTCCATTCATGTATAGTGTCCAGGAGCACATGAAAATTTCTACTCCCATTATCAATAGACAAAAAGGGGTTCAATTATCTGTAAGTGTATGACACGTCTTAGTCCATCCTCCCCCCTATGGGTGACCATTGGCACTGAAGGTTTCAATGGACATCCCTTGATCTGCTCCTGTTTATAAAAGACAATGCTGTATTAAAACTTACCATTAACACACAAAAACAAATTCTTACTAAAGGATACTTTTTGTGAAATGCTGATGGCTTAATTTTCAGGATCCTGTTCTACATATTTGTTTTCAATCTCTAAAAGAAAATATGAGAAAGCAATGTTATTGGTAATACCCTGATTAACTACTGTAACTGTAATTGTAGTTTTCTCTTGTGTTGATTGCCAAGTTATCTAGGCGTTCTTCTTCTTCCCTTCTGAATTGAAATTGCGAAGATGTTTTTTATGCTTATTAATCTATCATATGTCATGGGCTCAATAACACAAAAAGTAATTGACTTTTCTATATTTAGTGCAACATATGTAGTCCATACTGCTATTTCGGCTGGACGGATATGTATCCAAGCTTTAGGTAAAGTAAGTCCCTGACTTGTAATATTGTTAATGCCCAAGAAAGTCTTAATGGCAATTGCTGTCTTTCATGAAAACTATCAAACAAATTGGATGTAAGAGTAATAGGACAAATTGAAACACAACTTGGCATGTCATCTAAACATGATGGCTTGGTGTAATGGTCAAATTGAACCATAACTGCTGTACGTAAATCTGATGGTAGGTGGTTTTCTGCATAAATTATGTCTATTACTTTTTCCTGTGGCTCCATTACAAAGCCCAATTTCAGCCGAGAGATTCATTGTTAGCATTACAGAAGCTTGTTTAGCAAGAAAGGTTGTCTGTTCTAGTCCAGACATTTCGTCTGAAGATAGGCCTTTTGCAACTCTCGAGCTATTGCTTGATTGAGTGTCAGAAGTTTTTCATAATTATATTTAGCAACCTCCTTATTGCCATAGAACAGTCTCATAGCATTTTGAAATTAGTGTAAACAGGAAACTGATGATGGCTGGAGCGACAGAGCAAGTTCTAGGTTTGGATAAATATAAACTTGAAGTGGAAATTAAATTACTGTTTATACCGTGCCGCTAACACGGATTGAAAAAAAGGAAACAAAGCTGAATAAACACGTCAACCCGGCTATGATACACTTGATCTCTCAGAACAATCGAGCTTGGTCGGCGAACTCCTGCAATTCGGCGAGAGCATGTCAGCGTTTGTTTTGAATCAGAAGTTGAAGAATATCCGCGGTCATGCTCACCGCTAGCAAAACTGCTGGTTTTACTCCAATTCTCCGATTTAAAACAATAACTTTCGAAATCCCGCAGGATGATTACAAACTCATCTTCGCAACTTCCAAACGTTAAATCAAAACCTATACAGCCTCAGCTCAGCACATCAAAAAGTGTTGATCATCGGTTCAAATTATAAACAGTGATGCACAATTTGTCTGTGCACACGGAAAACTATAAATAGTTCTACATAATTAATAGTCTCAACCAATCATACAGCACTATTGAAACACAGAGATCTTCTTTGCTGAATAAAGTATTAGACGGGAATTTTCGTTTCAGATTTCTCTCGCACCAGGGTCCGCGCGGTCTGCGTGAGAGAAAAACGGTCTGTTCACGCAGGCTATGGATGAGGCGGCATCATGCATATCATTCTCTACCATTCACCATCACTTGCCATCATTTGCCATCATTTGCGATCATCCTTGCTTCGAACGCCATCAACAAGCTCGGAGTTCCTGTGGATGAGGCGGCATCATGCATTATCATTCACTACCATTCACCATCACTCGCCATCATTTGCAATCATCCTTCCTGCAAACGCTATCAACAAGCTCGCAGTTCCTGTGGATGAGGCAGTATCATGCATTATCATTCACTATCATTCACCATCACTCGCCATCATTTGCAATCATCCTTGCTGCAAACGCTATCAACAAGCTCGAAGTTCCTGTGGATGAGGCGGTATCATGCATTATCATTCTCTACCATTCACCATCACTTGCCATCATTTGCGATCATCCTTGCTTCGAACGCCATCAACAAGCTCGAAGTTCCTGTGGATGAGGCGGCATCATGCATTATCATTCACTACCATCACTCGTCATCATTTGCGATCATCCTTGCTGCAAACGCTATCAACAAGCTCGGAGTTCCTGTGGATGAGGCGGTATCATGCATTATCATTCTCTACCATTCACCATCACTTCCCATCATTTGCGATATTCTTGCTTCGAACGCCATCAACAAGCTCGGAGTTCCTGTGGATGAGGCGGCATCATGCATATCATTCTCTACCATTCACCATCACTTGCCATCATTTGCCATCATTTGCGATCATCCTTGCTGCAAAGGCCATAAACAAGCTCGGAGTTGCCTGTGAATGAGGCCGTATCATGCATTATCATTCTCTACCATTCACCATCACTTGCCATCATTTGCGATCATCCTTGCTGCAAAGGCCATAAACAAGCTCGGAGTTGCCTGTGAATGAGGCGGTATCATGCATTATCATTCACTACCATTCACCATCACTCGCCATCATTTGCGATCATCCTTGCTGCAAACGCTATCAACAAGCTCGGAGTTCCTGTGGATGAAGCGGTATCATGCATTATCATTCTCTACCATTCACCATCACTTGCCATCATTTGCGATCATCCTTGTTTCGAACGCCATCAACAAGCTCGGAGTTCCTGTGGATGAGGCGGCATCATGCATTATCATTCTCTACCATTCACCAT
>JANUFV010060330.1:0-10000 GCA_024757865.1 Epizoanthus scotinus
TATCTCCAGATTTGAAAATTGGCGATACACGTGCATGCTTCCATTCATCTATATATATGCCCGTTGCAAGGGACAAGTTAAAAATAAACGTTAACGAGGGTGCAATGATACTCGACGATAGTTTCAGAATTTTGGCGGGAATTTTATCCAAACCAGTTGCTTTGGATGCTTTTAGGCCTTTCAGGATCTACCATTATCTGGAAGGTCTAAGACGTCTAGGAGATCTACCATTATCTGGAAGGTCTAGAACGTCTAGGAGGTCTACCATTATCTGGAAGGTCTAAGACTAGGAATTATATTAGGTATCAAATGAGTTACAAGGTCTAGGACGACTAGGAGGTATACAATAGTCTGGAAGCCCTAGGACATCCAGGTGTAAAATGGTCAAGATAGTCAGCTAGGACATCTAGGATGTCTAGGAGGTCTAGGTTCAGGAGGTCTAGGTGGATCAGTAAGTGGTACATTTCTAATGCTCGGCTACATGCAACACCAGACATTGCTTTTGTTAGTTAGGAAGATGGAGGTAGATACATATATTGAACATTTCCTCGCGGGGAATCATATTACCTCAACTATAGGGACAGGTCCTTCGTAGAATGATATGTTCGACTTTCTCCTCCCTAACAGACTGTAATGTATAGTGATTCATTTAACCCGTAAAACAATCGGCTCTAACAGTATATCTGTTAATTATGTATAGCGGAGCAGCCCTACAATCAGACTATAGGCTTCGCAACATACAGGAAACTACACCTGGTAATGGATTGAAGGTTTTCAAATAACATATCTCCTCATGTGAAATATTTAAGGTTAATCCCGCTTCGCATGGAGATTGCTCACTCCCTATCCCAAAATAAAATAAAATAAATAAACCTACTTTTCACTCACAAAAAATCAACGTTCAGGTCGCCATTTTATGAACATGAGCCTTGCAATTTTGCCAACCTTGAGCTGTACAAGGTATCTCCCAGAAGCCATTGGGATGAATAAACTGATACCTGGATACATCACATCGTGAAGGTAAGGCTTTGGTGTGGCTTTTGACCTAAGCGACTTACTCATACTCCTATACCCTTATAACTTGTGCTGTATCACGTGGGACATGATTTCTCTCACGCACCGAATGTTTTCAAAGCTACCCAAAAAATGTTTAGTTTCCTTTTTCCAGAATTGAGACGAAAATACCATATTTATTCTTCCTGTGCAAAGAAAGTAATGAGCAAGATATAATACAATATGTCTAATGTCTATAAAATGAAAATTCACTTTCCATGGGAAACAGTGAACTGGTGTTAATTATTTGGATCCTAAAAGCAGACGAGAACAACTTCGCTGAAGCCTTTGATATCGGCAGCAAACAACAGGCTTCATAATTCAACTTGGACTGGGCTTGGTATGGAATACTTCATACTTGCGGTATCCGCCAGTGGTTTTCCTACGCCATTAAGAGGGAAATAGGTCCGGGAAGGTTATTGTTGGGTGTGGTGGGATTGTTTTCGAGAAATAAAAGATATACAATTGTCCAATTCCGCTTTCTGTCATTTAAGAGTTTCGCTTCCCTGGTTTGTGCCAAAGTTATGCAACTTAAATATATATAGAGCTACTCGAAGTACTCACTCGTGTGACTCAAAACATAAACATTGACTTAGTTGAAATGACCAAAATATAACCCAGACTTCCGTTTTATTCATTGAAAATAGTCACAAAGATAGAATAATGCATTCTATAGACTGACTTCCGAGTGTTTATCCGCTTTCACGCAGATACTGCTACCGGAATAAGATAAAAAGCTGATTTGAGCTTATCACATGCATGTGTTCGTTTTTGGCTCGGCAGATATCAACTTCCGATACACAATTGAGATTGAAGTGCTGTTAATGTTATCAGCTCATTGATATATTTCGACTTTCAATGCCCAATATTGCTCGCAGTTAACAAAGTCGAGTGTTTATCCAGCACGCGGGAACCAAAATCCAGTCTAAACCGGTTTTCGTGCTCTATTGCGCATGTCGCAATTCCATAGCGCACGAGAACATTTTGACACCAAAATGAGACATTTGTTGCAAGGAAACTTAGAAACTTCTCTCATTTATTTCTGATAAATTTACAATATATATAATATATATGTTACATGAACACTGTAATTTCTGGGTTTTGAAGGTGTTTCGTGTTCAAGTATTGTGACATGTAATATATAATACAGTACGAATATAGTGGTTTACATAATATTACGGTCTACTGTACAATGTGATTAACGAATGGAATAATCTCCTTTTTTAAACAAAACTTAACAATTTCACTCGCTCAGTTTATTTGCAGCTTGAGAAAGGCTTGTCAGGCAGTTGTGAAAAGTTTAGACTAAACTTAACACAGTTGAGTGAATCCCAACAACACTGGTCTGGTACAGAATAGTATTAATGAATCAATAATCGAACGATTGCAGTAAAATTGATGTTTATAGTTGATCAATTGCAGTAGTTCCGACTTAGCTTAGAAACAGCCTTGTGGAAATAAAGAAGGGGTTGAATGTCAGTGCGAAATCGTGGGCGTTTATGTACGAATCTGGTATAGAATTATCTGGTAATGAAATTAATACATGTAGCAAGGAGAGAGGTTGAAAGGTCTTGGGATTTTGATTATCGAGTTTCAAGCTCTATGGAGATGTTTTGAAAACAGATTTACGAAAAGGTATCGAGTTACTAAAACTCTTGTCGGCTAGAAAATGTATTTTTACAGAGATTTCGAAGATAATAAAATAATGAATTTAGAAATTCTTTAGTCAGTTTAAAGGTAGTTTTTCCACGAAAGACAGAGTTTTTTTTAGTGCAAGAAATTTTTTACAAAGTTAACATGAATCGTGTTACGCAAATTGCATATAATGCACGGTTTATAATTATAAAGGCCAACAACGAAAAAATTGTCATTGATATAAATTCTGATAATTTAATAAAGTTATAATTGACTCTGGTTCATAACTATACTACAATACTATTTATAATATTTAATTCTGGGGTCTTTTCAAGTCTCAGTTGCAATACTTTATACAGTGTTCGTAGCTGTTTGGTTTTCTTCATTTGACAAAGCCCTTCACCATGAACCTCGTTCAAACACACGAACATGCTCCGAGGTTCATTCAAATTGTCTCTTTTTCTCTTCTACTTCGCAGCTCTAAAATCAAACACATGTAAGAGCAGGTATTGTAACAAGACTTTCAAGCCCGTGGATGACGAATTTCGATAGCAAGTTCTACAAATCACTGCCGCTATCGTTATCCGTTCCCTCTTCACTGCTCAGACTATCGTTTGACAGCGTGCTTGTTGTGGAGCTGGGGGTCTGTGGTGAGCTGATTTGACGTTCGTAGCCAAGCGTCGAACGGCTGGGCGACCGAGGAGAACTCATTTGTCTTTCGTAATCCAGTAATTGTCCCATAAAATTTAAGTTAGGCGAAACATTGGATTTTTTCTCTTTCACAAAGTCGTATGCTTCATTCAGATTCAAGTTCATCGTGGTCATGAGGTAGGCGATGGTTATTGTAACAGAGCGAGAAACTCCCGCTAGGCAGTGCACAAGGACGCCATGTTTGTTGCTCCTTCCCTCGTCTGAACACAACATGAAAAAAAGAAATCAGTTAACTGGTGTTATCCATTAAGAAGGTGATAACTGTAATTTCTAGTTTACACTTTGACTGACCGCAAATGTATTGCTTGAATTAGTTCATAAGGCCACGATACCCACTCAAGAGAGCGTATTAATGAGAGCGAAAAGTGAACTTAGTCAACTTGCTATCCCGCTAACGATATACGTGTAAACTTCTTGATGAGGAATAACAAAGCTAGCAATTCTAAAACCTCTAAAGAACTAAAGTACAATATGAATATTGCTACTAAGAATTCCATACTTTCCGCTGATGTGGACAATCAACGTCAAGTCAAAACAATTAATATTCAGCCGATTTTAAATGCTTCGTTATGCTCGAAAAACAAACAATCGAGAATCGTGAAAGCCGCTGAAAACAGATAATTCGCTTCCCACGCGCGCGCTGGTCTTTTGACTCACTTAACCTTAAAATGTTGACGTCTGCAAAATGGTTTTCAGATGCAAACCGTGAAACGAATCAAATAAAACCAAGAACACAAAACGTGTTGTAAAATCTGATAAATTATTTAACATCACATCAACTTTTGAAGCTTTTGGCGCGAATTTAGAGTCAAACACTAACATCGCGTAAAAATCATTTAGAGGCCGACAATTAATCTTTATTGACGAAATCTACAAGAAGAGTAGCCTGCTTATTTCAGTTGTTGATTTCCACTTACCGATAAATGAGAATGCTTCGGGAAACAAGCTAGACAAGTTGGTTTTCCAGTTGTCCTCTACAGGTAGTTTTTTGTAGTTGAAGCTTTCAAGATGTTGAAATGCATTGGGAATATTATCCGTAACATTCAGAATGTATGAAATTCTGTGTTTCTTAAGAAGTTCGTAGTTACACGAGTCCTTCACATTTCCAAGATATAAATTGGGGATAATTTCAACTGGTGATGTCAACTCTGTCTTTTCTAGCAGCGGCCCTCGCGGCCGGGTACTGTGAGGGACCCTTTCGCTGTTTTCAGATTCATCATTTTGAATTGTTAGCCCTGATAACGACAGCAATGGCCGGTCGAATTCTTCCCCAGCCTCGCAAACATTCGGATATTTAGATTCAAACTTGGTGAAACCGCCTGAAAGAAGGTGAAAACATAATATTAGCCATTTAGTAAGTAAGTAATTCGAGGCGAGGACACTAGAAGTATTCTGTAAATACGAAAATAGCGAAGGTTCCGATTTCTCTGCGGACAATGGCACGGGGTACGATTTCATTAGCACTATAATACGGACCAAAGAGTAATGAAGCAGCTATAAATTGAACAACACCAGTAATTTAGTGGTTAAAGTTCTTATATACAGTAAAATTACAAGACTTTAAACGAGATACAAATTGTTATTTTTTTGCCTACCTTCCAATACTCTCACATTTCTGCCATCTTCGGACATTTTCTTCATCAGGATAGCCAGGGCGCTGTGGGGCGACACGCTGCTAATATCTTTGGTAGAGCCATCGTACAGTATAATGGAATGAGACAGGTCCAAGTTCCTCGTAAACTTCGCCTTTGCCTCGGCAGAACTAATCAAAGAACTGACGCAAAAGTTGCTGCCTTTCTTCAGTCGTCTTAGCATCAAACTTGGGATCGTTAAATTAATTGCCCCCTGAATATGAGAGCGAACGTATTCGGCGAACGGACGGCAGTCGAGGAGAAGAAGAAAACTTTTCGTTCT
The DNA here is from genome assembly GCA_024757865.1 of Epizoanthus scotinus. Taxonomy (NCBI): domain Eukaryota; kingdom Metazoa; phylum Cnidaria; class Anthozoa; order Zoantharia; family Epizoanthidae; genus Epizoanthus; species Epizoanthus scotinus. Next base: position 5,314 of record JANUFV010060330.1, read on the forward strand.
CATCTGTTCGAAGAGCCAGGATGAATTTCCACCCTTGGCCATGGTTTTTCTCTTCTCGGTTTGACCGCGACGGTAGCTACGCGGACTTTCTACAGCGATTGACGGCATTTCTTAGATGTTTTGCTGTTCACTTGTGGTCTACAGTAGAGGCATGCAAATCTTTGATTTTCACAACTCGGCTCTCTCGGCCATTTGACTTGGGACTAATGCTTCCCATTGTTAAAACTGTGAAGATGATTGACACCTATGTCAGAGAGTGTATTGGTATTTCATTCTAAACCAATCAGATGGAAGGATCACAATAACAACCTTTTCCTCCCAGCCCCAATTGGACGTTGTTATGGAAACTTAATTATGTCAAGCGAAACTGGAAAGGGGGGCTGGTTAAACTATTCTTCAAATGTCAACTCACTTCCGGCGTATCAACATAAACAACTCCCTCTATCACAATTTGCATTAGGCTTATGAAATTCCAAAAACTCTTTCCAAAGTATCCAGACCTATTTACTCGAAGCTGAAAAACAAACAGATGGATTGGGAAAGGTTTATTTCTGGGCTGAAGGTTAGCAAATATTCCAGTCAGTAAATGAACTCTGAGTGGTTTAATTTCGGCACGTTTCGTCTGCGGTCAAACGAACAAAGAAATATCTGGGTGTGTCTTGATGTGGCATTCAAATGCTTGTTACGTTTGGATACGCAGGCCACGGGCACTAATCGTTAATTATTCTCTATTAATAGAAGCATATACAGATCTCTGATGTTTGTGCTCAAAACAAGTCAGAATTTTTTCTCGTCGAAGAGTTCAACACAGACTGGTTCACTGTACTCGAGCATTACTGAACGTTGGTTTATGAACGGCTATCTTAGCTTCGACGTCGGGTCAGTGAAACTTGACTTCGGAAATGAAAGGTTTCAAAATAGTAGCCATTTCCGATGAGTGTCGTATGTGCATTCCACACTATCGACAGCAGTACAAAGGGGAGATGGCTCCATTTTGACAAATGAAACTTTCTTGACGTTTATAAATTCCTTAAACTAATTATTTCTCCTGGAACCGAGCAAGTTGACTAAGAAGGCTGGAGAATATATAAGCTAGTAGTTTGTTATTTTGAAATTCTCATCTTGCGTGAGTTCACATCAATCTCCAGTCTTTTCGCGGTTAAAACGTATAAACATGCGTCCTTTATTCGAATTACCACAATAACAAAGTATGTTTGGATAGAAACATTTTAATAAGAAATACCAATCACAAAAGAAGGAAAACAAAATAAAAGACCTGAGTGACACGCACGTGATTTGCTAACTAAAAATGACCACTCGGAAATATACCACCCTCAGCTTGAACGGGAACCATTCGCCAGTCAGTCGTGAGATTGTCATTTCCTGTATTTTCGTAGTCAAAACCTGATATATATGCGAAACAAAATCCGTTTTCAAAACACCCAAACAAACCAGATCATATATAAGATTTTTAAAAAGTCAATTAATGTTTGAATTAGAGCCTATTGTATCTGCAAGTAAGAAGTTATAATAACTTATATTTCAAACAAGCAATCAATAAAGCGCCACTCTATTATTTTCCGCATCTTAAACATTTCTTTTTGTTTCTGTTATTTTTGGAATCTTCTATTTTAAAAGATTTCTTCAAGTTCGACGGTAGCGCCACGTCAGAACTGCGTTGCATAATCATTGGAGTGGTACACGGAGTCGCTGTTTTAATGTTCACAGTTTTATTTACAACACTTCTTTCTTGTCTCAGTGATGCCTTCACCTGGAATCAAGGGCTTCAATAACTGCATGAGTAATAACTAAACTAGTGATACCCACCCACCCACCCACCTATTGACTGTCGGTATTGTATCACGGCCAGTGTCAGGCGGTCAGGAGGGAGGTACCGGGGCTGGGAGAGTGTAAGAACGGAACTGCTTCATCAAACTCTTCACATAATCGCTCATGTTCCTGAACCAACCATTATATATATTGGCTGCTTTTGTGTTATTTTAACAGAAAACGAAAACGATACTCGCTTGAAAATGAAAGTTACCAAACAAAAGTCTATCAGTATCTGTTCTTTCTGCCGCTTCACATTTCACACTTGTCATTTACTTTTCAATTAATTTTCAAATTTTGTGTAAAAGGAACTTTGTGGCTTGCTGATTGCGTGTCGGCGAGTTAGACGAACGGAACTGAGTTGTAAGGCCTTCCATCCACTCCATTGAATTTTAAGAATGAGGCTTTCAAAGGCCATTGTTGCGTACAGTTTGATCAATTTTGAATCATATATAATAAATCTTATCTATTATTACTCTCAGTGCTGTTCAAGAAAGTGTTAAAGGATTAGAAGACTCGTTGACAATACGATTGGAAGTTACTGTGGCGACAGCGTCAAATTCGTTGAATAGCGCGGAAATGCATTTGCGAGGAAGGGAAAAAAAGTGAACGCGAAAACGAAGTGAAAAGGTGCCGGCATTATCACGAGTTTTCAATAACGGAAGAACGGCCGATATTCAAGAAGGAAATAACTGAGACCTTAAAATAGTGTCGGCATCAGTTGTGCTGAGAAGCTAGCTAAGAGACTTGTTTGCATGTCTTTGTGCGATTGATTAGTGAGTAGTTGTAATCGAGTAACACGCTGCACTTCTTTGGCTGCCTATTTTTCATATAGGTGTCTGCATGTCTCTGTTCTCGATATCCCAGCTACCTGTATGTCTCTGAGTGAAATACAACTCAGTCACTGCTCAATTTGCACCCTTGTCTATCCATACTCGACAGGGAGGGAGGGGAGACTGAGTGTGTTCAGTCATGCAGTACTGTCAGTCTCATTTACACATCTGTCTATGTATCTGTGTGTCCTGTATGTCCTATGTGTCTGTGTGTCCTATGCGTCTGTGTGTCATGTCATGTATGTCTGTGTTTCCTGTGTGTCTGTGTGTCCTGTGAGTCTGTGTGTCCGTCGTTCTGTATGTATGTATGTCTGTGTGTGTCCGTGAATGTGTATGCGAGTGTGTGTGTGTGTGTGTGTGTGTGTGTCTGTCTGTCTGTCTGTCTGTCAGGTGGTTCTTTTAAAATCTAGTTATTCAGATTTGTCTAAACTGGGTTTGAGGAAATGCGAAGATTCGACAAGAACAAGCTATAATATAAATGAACTCAGTCGGAAATCAGCACGTCACAACATTTCCTTATTCCCAACATATCCTGTGCGTCCACCTTCCTGCCAGCCCAACTCACAAACCAAACGACATACCAAGGAGCCCACACAATGCCGGTGAGTAAAGGGGTAATTAGTAGCTCTTGATGAACTGTGTCCAACTGTGTAGAGATAAATAAGCAGGTCGTTCTACTCCCGCGCCCTAACACTAACCCTAACCAAATCTCTAACCCTAACCCTAACCCTAACCCTAACCATATCTCTAACCCTAACCCTAACCCTAACCCTAACCCTAACCCTAACCGGCCATATCTCCAACCCTAACTCTAACCCTAACCCGTGCCAACTGTACAGAGAAAAATAAGTAGCTCGTTCTATTTCCGCATACAAAGCTATTTGGAGCTCCAATCTAGATATCAACTTTCGTCAAGTTGATGTATTTTTAGAACAACTTATCACAGTTTAGTTTGTAATCAAAATTTTGAAAAAGCGGTCGGCATAATATTCGTTAGATCGGAATAAGCAACTTATCAAAGGAGGAAAAACGTACCAGCAATTTCTCTAAAGTGCTTTTCGGTCAATATTTACTCACGCAGCTGGAAATAGAAATGAATCCGAGTTTAGATAGAGTTTTGACATTGTCCTTTTATCTTCGGTTACTAAATAGTGTAAGGACTGATAGACAACAAGTTATCACTGAAAAGCAAAGAGCTAGTAGAGATTATTTGTTTAACGACCTCAGCTCAAAGCAATCGGAAAAGCTTAGGAAAACTGAGACAAATATCTCAACGAGTCTCGACTAGCTCTCAGTTGATATTAGACTTGCAATGAATTTCTTGTGGCAAGTTTGGAATCCGTTATATATATTATATATGTTATTTTTATTTCTACAACAACCAATATATAAATGATAAGGTATGTTATCTCCGTATATAGCGACGCGGAACTGACTGACGTTAGGTTCGTATAGAGATGAAACGTTCAGTAACATATAGTCTACTACGGCTCAGTTACATATTATAGTCTATACTATGTACCGTCGCAACTGAAATAATGAAATGCTTCAATTCGGGGCGCCGTCAAATGTCGACAGCTCAATCAGCTCGAACTGAGTGCAGTGCTGTATATTGCTCGGCGGTGAATTTGAACGCACGGAACGATGAAAACATAGTATCAACTGTCATTTATAGATAAAGTAGCCATCACTGAACCAAATTGCACTGAAGACGTCAATGTAAATTAATGAGGCATAGTTTGGACTGATAGTGTTTTCTGATTCTCTAATTTGGCCATTGTAAAGGCATGTTAATGGTAATGGTCTTGGTAATGGTAATAAGATTGCATTTACATTGCGCACTTTCCATGGGAATATGTTCAAATGCGCGTTATAGAAGCACAGAGATTGAACCAAAACAGGTTGCGGCTATACGGTCTTTGTATGATCTCAATATACAGTAACTGGGAGATATATCACCTGCACATTTGTAAAGTGCAACAATTATTTTAAGAAACTCAAAGACTATTATCAACATTTGCTAT
>JANUFV010060441.1:0-11012 GCA_024757865.1 Epizoanthus scotinus
GCGGAAAAGCAGGGCGGCGCGAAAGAGAGCTTTTCCGCTCGCCCGACGATCCGCCCCTGGGTCTCCGAGGATGGGACTAAGCCAGCAAGTGCCACTTCCCGGATAGCTGACAAGCTGGCGTTCATACATCAAGTGATTAACTCCAAATCGAAAACACTGCTCTTTCTAGGCAAGACATTCTGAAAATAATCGAGAGCAATATGTATCAAGTTGGGTGACATGTCTGTATTACTCAAAATTTTGATCCTTCAATTTTATACTGAGAAATAGGAAAAATATCACCTATCTGACCTGTGGAAACTTACACAAAGAAATAAACGCCCTCTTATAAAAAAAATAGCGACAATGTCAGCAAATCGCATCTTAGCAGAAACCAGGTCAGTACAAAGGTCTGTCGGTAGTGTCGGCAACTTCAGAAGAATGCCGCCGACAGCAACAGGTGCTATGTGATCTGTGTCCACTCTGCCGCCACTGATATTTGCCTTCACCTCTTATCGCGGAGTGACATCCTGCGCACGCTATGACGCCAGGAACCAACGAAATTCACGCCCTCAGTCAGTTAGCGAGGGAGTCCCACAGCGTGAGCTGAGAAATAAGAGAGGCTGCATTGGAGGCTATCAGTTAGCCTGGTTCTGGGTTGTTTCAGTACATGTTCAGACAATGGGCTTCCCGTGGGGTTCCCGGTAGGGTCCCTATTGATCCCTATTGTCTGAACAGTGTTAGGAACCACTCGGGGAGACGATTAGGTCGATTATATTTGAAAATATAAAATGTTAAATTTCATAAATAACCGAGTGGTATTCTGGATCTTAACAACGCAGTTTATTAGTTATTTGCTTTTACAGAAAGTTTCGACAATACGCAATCATGTTATTTACTGTCTCAATGGACAAAGTGAGAAGAAATTCCAACAATGTGCACACAAATTAGCCGTTAACAATGGATCCCAGCTTCGTTAACCTTTCTTGGTATATATGCGAAATCGTTCCTTCTCGATCTCAGCTCCGCACAAAAACAACCTATGCACAAACAATAGAGATGTTCTTTTTGTTTTTCATGTCAAGAAAGCTGAGTTTGAACTCAGCATTCGTAATTCGAATTTTGCAAATAAGGTCCAAAACAGAGGGTTCACCCCGAATGATTTGAGCGAATAGTGATTGTAAATATGATAGCAAATTCGCGCACTGATTACTTTAGTAATATACTTTCTAGTGACTCTCGTGAGAGGATGACTTTGTATCTCACAACCTTTACGGTTCATTTTATGTTAGCAATTTGTTCAGAAATCAAGATCACCAAAATCTTACAAGTTTTCAATGCGACTCATTTGTCTTTTAAAATGGTTTTGTTATTTCAGCTATACTCTTATATAAATATTGTAAATTTTAATCTTTGGCAATATTTAGTAGAAATGTAATGCAAATACAATTATAAATTTTAAAACTATTTATTTATGATATATGTCTTCATACTTTCGAAACACTGCATTCAATGATACGATATGACCTGATTTAAACAAAACCAGTTAGAGTGGTCAAATATGTCAAAATACAATAACCGGCTTAGTCGGATTACTAACTCTGTTGTACTTCTGGTGGCAATCGACATAATTAAAAAGCTATATAAAGCAAATATTCCTGTATAAATATTGTAAACATAGCTAAATAGTTGATCTTTCCAGTATAAAATGATTTAAAAAACTGAGAAATTGCCACTATTTAGTACTGTGTCTGTGACTTATTCGTAGTAAATATGGCCACATAAGGATTCTGGGAATGTATGCCTGTACGATAACAGTCGTTAGGCTATACGCTAAGCCAGGAGCTTCAATATAATTAAGTCCGATATAAAACGAGATCTCAATCAGAAGGTTTGCTTTTGTAATCTTTTTTTTATGTGTTGATCAGTCAGGAAGCCGCTAACACATATACAAAACGCGGGCTCACCCGGCATGGTGAAGTCCTCGCGCGTGATGCTCGATTGAGAAAGACCGATGCATGATTTTCATTTTGTGTGTTCATGTTGAACAGAGAGCGCATTCCAAGACTTCCGAGGTTTGGGTGAACCGTATTTTGTAGCTCGCTGAATGAATGAAGCATTTGTGACTGAAGCTGTGGAAATTTACATAAAAACAACGGCTTCTTTGACAGCGAGTGCTTTGCATAAAAACACAAGACTTCATTCGCGGGAACTATTTGCAAGAGAATAGCTGCAAATTACGGGGTGTTAAACCATTATGCAGAATCTCTTATTGTCGATACTTGACTCGGGTTTTGTAGTTTGCTTCGAGTCATTTGAAAGATTGTCAACAAGTGGGAGGTGAAATACCTTGATTTCTTGACATAAATAACGCTACGATGTTTACTCAGTGCGGTAGCACGCGTGTGGTTTGGACTTAAACATACAGTCAGCTGAGTAGAAAACTCGTCCGCATCAAATAATATACCAAACCAGTTATTCTTTCTCAAACGTTGCGGAAAGATTTATGCATGGATGGAGACGTAGAATTACTTCGGTGCCTTGAATTCAACCTCGAAAGCCTTATTCCAGGGATAAAGACGGAACTGGATAAAGACTTCTCTGCCAGTAACACCATCAGCGAAACGAGTGATGAGTTATCGTTCAAGTCGTCCAGCAACGATTTGTCACGTATTCCTTACAGCGTACAAGATGAAGTGTTTTCGAGTTCGAATTCAACTGTTGACAACGATTACTGGACGGAATGTTCAACACCAGGCAGCGACAAGTGTTCAGGGAATGATTACAGTTTCTTCCCGGTCCCGGAAGGCAACTTTGACAGTTCTTGTCGATCAGGAGATCACGAGCGATGCCAATCTTCAACTTTGGAACCCTCGATATGTCCGATAGAGCAGTTTAGTCTCTCGAATGAAGACTTCCAGATGTATATTCCTGATATTTTCCAGCATTCTACTCGAATAGATTCAGTTGTGAATAGTCAAGAAGGAAACCGTTGTAATAATACTTCAATTGAGTTTTCTGATGACAAATTTGATGACAAGCTGAGCTCATTTAATTCTTCAAGCTTCGTTCAGCCACGTGCCACATCCAAGTCGGAAGCTCGTTCGTACGCTGGGGCGGGAAACCTGTTACAGAGGCCGCCCGCTAATGAACAAATAAATAAAGACAAGCGAACGAAACCAATAATTAATTTTTCTTCTTGCAACAGTAATAGTGTCAAAGCAAATGGAAGTTGTCCGAATGAAGTTGTAAAACCCGCACAATTTTATAATGGCATCAAAAACGACGCTAGAATTTTTCAACAGGGCAATATAAAGCCAATTGTTTTCAATAACAGTGGCTGTTCATCATATTGCAATAACATAGCTATAAAGAATGAACATGAAAATGCACAAGATAAACCAATTTTGAAATCTCAGGACGTGGTAAACTGCAATCTTGACCCCACACCTGCAGCAAAGTTAACACAGAAGACAAAGTTCACAGTGCCTTTAGACAGACATTCCAACATACCATGTTCGCCCATTGTTGTTGCAAATGCAAATTTCCAGATTGATGTCACCCAGACATACCATATTCATACTAACTGCCACAAAAGCATTCCGAGTATGTGTGAAAGTCAGACTTATTTCTGCACCGGAAAGGGACCTTGTACCACAAATGATGCCTCTATGAGACTGAAACATCTTTCTAAATCTGCCAAACTGGAAAGCAGATTGCCACAGAGTCAAAAAGTGTCCAGCTGTTGTTCTTCTGGTAGTAATTATAAACGAAACCATTCAGAAGCAAGGGGTTCTTCAAATGGATATACTGGCACTCAAAAGTTTGGTTTTCCTATTGCAACTGTTCAGAATATTCAAAAGTTTAAAGACGAGTCACATATTTCTGATTATCAGAAGAACAACTCGTGTAAACAAACAAACAGTATATTAGAAAACCACGCTCGCAAATGCAAGACTATAGCACCCAAATCTGATGTATTTTATGAAAGCCAAGCATTGGGGCAACATGTTTTCGAAGTTGTGAAAGAAGAAAATAACATTACACACAATTTCCCTAGTTGTAATTCTCCATTACATTCTGCATTGAATTCTGCACAAAAGTACCAAGTTATTGCTCCTAAACCTATTGTGAGTGAATTGCATCAACGAAAGCTAAGGGACCTGGCAGCAGTAAAAGGAGGCATACTGCCCAAGCCAGGTGTCACGGTAACCACGTTATCACCACGTCAAGGCAACATGTTGCAGTTAAGTCATCAGTGCCAAGAACAGGGTTCATTAATGAACAGTTCCTTGACTTCTAAACCAGTGGTGCGAAATGACACATTAATCCCAAAACATTCCAGTGTAAAATTTAATGCTACAAAGGGTAAAAGTACAAGGCCATTCAGTGAACAATTTTGTGAAAGAACTTGGAGAGCATGCGCAGTAACAACGCCATATTCCTTGTCTTCCCCAATCCAGAACCTGTCAAACTTTGTTACTCAGATAATCCCAGAGAATGTCAATACACCACCAAGGGCGCCGAAAAGAATGAAAGGTAAGATCTAGTTAAGCCATTGTGACATTTCTTTTTTTTGTTGTTTCTCAGTCTTGCCTGCCCCATGACATTTGTTGGGAAATTTCACATTTCTATCTTGTGTGTTGTTTATCTAATTGTTAGAAATATTTATAACATTTTGATGATCAGAATAGCATTAACTACAATTCTTTGGTCAAGATTCAATCTCCTGAGTGAGATGTCACATAATTATATGTACACAGGATATTTGACTTATATACTCCCTTATACCGCTCCCTAATTGTGTCTGCCTTTTGTCTTGTATAGTGGAGTGTTGCCCCCCCCTCCCCCTCCTTGATAGCATGTTCCAACACAGGCATCAGTGTATGTGCCCAAAATACACTCACTGTAAATAATGACCGCTCTCTAATTGTATCTGCCATTTGTCCTGTATAGTGGAGTGTTGCCCCCCTAATGACATGTTGCGACACAGGCGTCAGTGCATGTGCCCTAAATACACTCCCCATAAAAAATGACTGCTGCCTAATTGTGTCTGCCTATTGTCCTGTATAGTGGAGTGTTGCCCCCCTGAAGACATGTTGCGACACAGGCGTCAGTGCATGTGCCCTAATTGTACAACAGGCAAAAACGGTCAGCCTGGTGCTGTTCAGCAGAAGTTTCACAACTGCCATTACCCTGGCTGTGGCAAGGTGAGATACATGTCTGTTATTACATTACCCAGGCTGTGGCAAGGTGAGATACATGTCTGTTATTACATTATCCTGGCTGTGGCAAGGTGAGATACATGTCTGTTACTACAACAAAGACAGCTGTTACAACAATGCTTGCATATAATTATGTATAAGATTATATATGGTACAGTGATGTTACTACATTCCATGAGATACATTATCAGCCAGTCAATTCCGGTTTTCTCAACTTTTCTAAGGTAATACATTAACTTTTTATGGCTAATTGCTTGTTTGCAGTTCAGTTCAACAATGTTTCACTTTCATTCAGTTCAGTTTATAATTAGTCATTATTTAGTTCTTCCACATTGCTAACAATTTTATTAATTGGATGTATTGTTGGACTATCAATTAAAATGCCAGATGTTTTGTATTTACAGCACAAAATGCAGAACATATTCCCGTTCTCGTCATCATACTTCAGCCAGGGATAGTCTTTTTACCAGCTCTTCAAATACCACCGGTCATGTTTTTTCTGGTCGTACGCTTGATCTCGTTCTCGCTTATCTTCTCCCGTTGATTTTTTTTAGGCACACTGGACGGTTTGTTACTTGCCCCAGTAAGAAAGCTATCCATTTGTTTCTGAGCCATTCATATTCTTAAATCTTAAAACGACATATTTTTGTCCCTTGCAGTTGTTTACAGCTGCACATGCACACTGTGATTGCATCCCACCTATACTGTGGTCACCTGACCTTAGTCAATAGTCGATAACTTACCCCCCCCCCCCCTTCTTCTAGCTCTAAACACAAGTTCGATCGTAAATATATTTCCAGATGTTGAAATTTTGTCTGTTTGTTTCGGTTTTGTGATGCAAAGAAAGAGAGACATATCAAAGCAGATTGCAAGTGTTTGCATTAGGTTAAAATGTTTTACTAGACACACGGTACTAGTTTATGGACAAGTTTACTAGTCTGCCAGCATTTTTTAAAATTTATTAAATTTTTTTTATTTGCATTTGTTTACAACTTATCTAAGTACAGTCATTTTTACTGCCTTACATTACTGTAATAACATTACATTACACAAATACAGGTGCAATACTTAAAACTATGCATACATTGTTGTTTACAACATTTGATAATTACTGTGTGGTGGGCTGTGGTATAGACAACACATAATATCTAATATTTCAATATTAAAGTAATCTAATTAAGGTTGCACTTTGTGAGGTTTTAAAATCTCCCATTTTTCTTTGAATGTTTTGAAATTTCCAGTTTGTTAGCCAGCATTTTTGCTAGTCTTGGAATAGTGAACTAGTGGACTAATGGACTAGTGGATTAGTGGACTCATGGATTAGTGGACTAGTGGATTAGTGGACAAATAATAATAATAAACTTTATTACATACTCCCCATGGGGCTTTTCAGTATCTAATTACAATAAGGATCCAAATTACTAGTTAATCTAGAATATAAATATAATTGATTAAATTCTACTAAAAAGTTAAAAGTTCTAATACTGTATATATTACTCTAGGAGCAAACAAATACTATTCACAATGCTAAAAAAGACTCCCAAAGCACGGACCACAGTTTTCTCTTAAATACTATGATTGTATTGTCCTTCATGTCATCAGAGATTTCATTCCAAAGTGCAGTGGTCCTGTAGTAAAATGTCCGTTGACCAGCAACGGACCTAAATAGAGGAATGTTCAACTTTTTACAATTTCTGGTAGCTATGTAGTGTACATCCGATCTTTGCTTGATTTTATGACATAAGTATACTGGAGCCAAACCCTTCATGCACTTAAACGCCACGACAGTATCCCTGTACTGAACCATAAGTCGGACAGGCAGCCAATTTAATTCTTGTAACGCAGGCGTGACAAAGTTTCCATGTCCGTTATCAAGGACGCCTTGCCATGCATCCTTCCCACCCACCGCAGATGAGAAAGTTTCTGTATTGCATTTATGTTGTAAGCTGTAGTGGTTGTGACTTTACCACGATTTATCGTAATATTTGCTCGCTAGGCAAAAATTAGTTTTTCAGTTTCAGCCCTTGTGCTAGTGGATCTATTTACGGTACGTGTACTATTTGCAAACTGCGAGTTAAGCAACAAAATAGGCACAAGAAATGTTTCAAATCATTAATTACTTAGAGCAAGGTGACAGAAATCAGAAACTCAGCAAATACAACATAACTTTATTTTTAAGCAACTTAAATTATTATTAGCTGTTCCTCTGCACAAAACAAGTTTGTGGAACAACGTATACAAGCACACGCAACTTTTCTGTTCTGTACGATGACAGCAACAATCGAGATACAAAGTACAATTTCACTTAATTCGACTATCAACTCTTGTAAATTTACTAACGTGACCGTGAAACTGGGTCCAAGCTTAAAGAGACTGGATCACCTAAACCATAATATGCTTTTGTGCGTGCACAGTCGCCATCTTATTGACTTCAAAAAGTATGGTTGCAATGGCTTTCTCTCATTAGTAACCCCAACCCTTGACTCTAACTGGGTTTCAGTCTCTTCTCGTAAAACGCATTTTGGAGTATCCTTTGTAGTCATGACCTTTTGCTTATTGCGAAAATGGAAATTTACAATTGTGTGTTCATTTTCACAGGAGACTAAGGCCCGAGTTGTAGCCTTAGCTGTGGGTCCTGAGGAATTAATGGACAAAAGAGCCTTGAACATCTTAGGTGGAGGAAGCGGTGGAGTTTATATTAACAAAGGATTTACGAAAGATGATGTTGATAGCACAAAACAACTGATATGTCGTACTTGACAATGACATCAATCAAATATTTTCTAACGTGTCTAAACCCAATTTCTCAATTATAGATGGTACTACTGATATTTTTAATAATTTTACAGTTTTGCATTTACAGTATGCAAAATGTTTCAAATATGTCAACCATTAACCATTGACATTACAAAGTATTAAACCACCGGCTTAATATTTTCTAAATATTAGATTTCTCTACTCGATGTTTCTTTGAATGTTTCACAACTGACATGTTTGTAGATAAAATACTACAAATTTGGATATTTCTGACAGAGGCAATAAACTTGCATATTGTCGATTGCTTAAAATATAGTTTTTAAGTTTGTACCTAACACCCCAAGTACAAAGAAAAAGATAGACAAAAGAACAGATAAACCAGTCCCTGTGCTTCCCCAATTGTCTAATGAAGGAATACAACTCGTTTCTAAGTCGACTACAGATGTATAAACTACCTGACAACGAAGGATAACCATCATCTTCCATGTATCTATTTGTATTTATTAATATTATTATTATTATTATTATCTTTTTATATCATACCAGTAATATTTTATCATAATTGTAAAGCGCTATGAACTCTAGGAATGGCGCTATAAAAATTTATTATTATTATTATTATGTATCGATGATGTGCTACACGCCCATAAAGATACGCATTATGTAACGACCCTTGACCTTATGAGTGGGTACGGGCAGATTGAGATGGGTGAAATGTCACGTAACCAAACTGCTTTCATAAAGTAATGCCTTTTGGATTATGCAATGCTCCACTACTTCTCTGATTCACTGATAATTGCTAGAAACCCGCATTTATTCAATTATTTTCTTCTTCGATACTAAGTTAATAAACCTGCTGACAGAAATAAACATTACTAGACATAGTAAAAGCTTGATGATGCAACACGATTGCTCTCCTCACTAACTAAATTTCTTCAACGATATTCTTGGCATGTTTGCTGCCCTGTGCACCATCAATTTGCCTCCTAGGCGTCACTAATCTCCTTGACTGTGGCAGATACATAGCCAAATTATACTATTTCACGACACACCGTGAAGCTACAATGGTTTGCCCCAGAATAATTAACTAATCAAAGAGAAACATATACGATGCTGATTTTGACAAAATATTCTACGGTTTTTAGGAACCAAAGAACCAAAATGTGAATACAGGGATAAATATTTCATCATATTTTTTAGAACAACTAAAATAATGCCCTGAAACGTTTACCGCAAGAAGTGCAGAATGTCTTATCATTTACGACTCGTGCAAATGCACTCTATGTTTTTGGGTAAACGGTTCATCTAGAGGTGGCTGTTTGTCTTTCTAATTAAATCTCTCGAAATAAAAAAAACCCTGGTCAAAATTAATTTTATAAAGTAATGCAGTACTTAATATCTATTGGTATTGGTAATGGTAATGATAATGGTAGTGGTAATGGTAGTGGTAATGATAGTGGTAATGGTAGTAGTAATGGTAATAGTGTGGTAGTGGTAATGGTAATGGTAATGGGGAAGATCAATTAAAGATACTGTATTGTATTGACCATTTTTCCGTATTTTCCAAATTTATAATCACCAAGTCTGACCATAATTTTGAACATCTTCTATAAGTGATTTTCAGATTCGACAAATAATCATGTAAATTCTTACATGATCAGTCTGTAAATGCTTTTATAATTTTGGATGCCCAAGAAGATAAGTTAAGACGTTTCTATTTCAATATCGTCCCAGAAGGAAACATCATGCTGCAGTCAAAGCAAACACGTCTCACAAAACATCTATTGGACTGATATGCAATTATTCATTAAAATTATATATGAAATGTAAATGTGAATAAACCTGTAATAAACTTACATAATGACATACATCATATGCAGTCAGAACGTTTCACCTGAGATTCCTTGTTGCTGTACTTGTGTGTACAGCACCGCTTTGATCTGTCTGTCTGTGTAAGCTTCCCAGGCGATGACAGCTGGACATCTAAATTGATGTGTCCTTACTTATAATGCTGAATAACAAATTGACTTTTTAATAGTTGTCCGATGTGATTTCTGAAATCCTAGACGTTGAAACAACGCTAGAAACTGTGAATGTTTTCCAGGAGCACCTCACAGTATGACGGAAACTGCTAACTGAATACAAGACACACATTTCCCCATAATGCAACGAGAATACTGATCCTCCTCCTCTGGGTTTACCCTTATCACTACGAAGGAACTCTTTATACCCAATGTAAACGATGGTAACTCAAAAGCTGCAAAATATCCTCAAGTCTTGAGAAGACCTGGCTCCGACACTCACAACTAATAACAAAGGATATAACCAAGCCAACAAATACGATCTCCATAGGCTTGTTATCCGGATTTGGTTAAACTTATCAAATACTTATACTTCTGGAGGTTCTTGTGAAAGTGCCAACATCGCAAATCTTAAGAAAGTACCATTCCAATTAAGTGATGCCTTCAAAGATCTCCAAAGCATGATACATGTTGTCAATGGAAAAAGAGCAATTCGCATTAAAACTAGATACCATGCCCACAAGTTTGAACCTGAAAATATTGATTCTACTCTACAGCACTGGAAGACGACATTGAATACCATTAGATGTTAGACATACATTATTAGATATTTATATAATGGGGATTATGCTATTTTATGTGAAGCGCTACTGATTCGCAGGGGAAACTGCGCCATATAAATTTATTATTATCATATTACGAAACGATAAAAAAATAATATCTTTATGCCCAATTCACAATTTCAGTACAAATCTGAAACAGCTTACATTTACCTATACAGTAGTATATATATATATATATAGGACGAATAGAGAAGGGCAATTCGCTGCAACGATGTGCTTCCAGTAGAAGGATCCTATTCAAGGATTCACAGTCTGCTCTCCGGATACTTGTAGGTTGAATAGATGAAAAGGAGGCAGGCAACTTTACAATTTTTAACTGATGAAGGCTGAATAGCCGAAACGTCTTTTTTAACTATTAAACTATTGGACAGTCAGAAGTTGCCTGCCTCCTCTTCATCCATTCAACC
>JANUFV010060663.1:0-11010 GCA_024757865.1 Epizoanthus scotinus
TTGTAGATTCCTTCTGTTCCTATCTTCCCCCAGTGGTACATGCCCTTGTAGATTCCTTCTGTTCCTTTCATCACCCAGTGGTACATGCCCTTGTAGATTCCTTCTGTTCCTATCTTCCCCCAGTGGTACATGCCCTTGTAGATTCCTTCTGTTCCTTTCACCACCCAGTGGTACATGCCCTTGTAGATTCCTTCTGTTCCTATCTTCCCCCAATGGTACATGCCCTTGTAGATTCCTTCTGTTCCTATCTTCCCCCAGTGCACATGGTACATGCCCTTGTAGATTTCTGAAAGTGTTGATCTCTTTTAAAGTAATAAATCCTCAAAAGTAACAGCATGTAATGATTTTAAAACAATGATGGTGAAACTGTAGTAACGTTTATCTTAACACCTATTTTGTACATGTTAGAGCTAGAAGTGTAGACAGTAAGTTGTTGGCAGTGTTACCAGTAAATAGAAGTTCATGTTGAGATTAATTAGGTTTAAGTTAATGATAAAGTTCAAAACACTAGTATTAATTAGAGTTAAGTATCAGACCTATAAATTATTTAAGGGCATAGTTAGTGCTAACATTAAAACTGATTAATGTAGGATAGTTTAGGTAGCTTATATTATATAATATATTACTAACTTGTGTTACATTGTGCTGATATCAAACAATGATTGATCTCTTAAAGGATGACTTGCAGCAAAACATTATACCCCAGGTAAGAGTTTAGAGGATTTCACCCCTGTATCAGTGGTGGGGATGTGCATCATACCTTTTAGTTTAGGCATTAAAACTGCATATTGTTATCACTTGGTACCATGTTGGCAGCATACACAAAAGGTGTCCGGTCCCCATGTCTTACCTAGTAAGCGAAGATAACCACTTTTTGTTTTGAAGCAGCCAGTTTAATCTCAAAGTTCTAATATCTGAAAATCAAGAATGATTGATGTAGATGGTTGCTATTGCCAGCTTCTCACTGCTATATTTCAAATCTGTCAAATATACACAACATCTGAAAACATTTGCCTACAAAATGTACTACATCTGTCATGTACATGTGCAGTAGTACATACAATGATTTGTGACAATATATATAACATCTTTCACATTTGCATCTGTCACAATAGGACCTGTAAAAACTGTCCCACATCTGTCAAAAACATACTTGTCTAGTATAATCACATCTGTCAAAAATCTACCACATCTGTCCAAAATATCTTATGTGCTGCTTAATTCTGTTTGTTTCTTGTTCATCCATTGACAAAATCTTGATGTTTTCTGTTGCAGGTTCCTCTATTCTCCCTCCTTAGTAAATTTGATGGAAAAACAGAGAAGGTAACTAAAGTATTTTGTAATTATTGAAAATTTAAATTAAATTAAACCTAACCTATAACTCATTATATATAATTGTAGTGCGGTTGAGAAAAGCAGATTGTAGCTTGTTTTATTTTAAAACAAGTTTCACAAGTTTCTACTAATTAGAAAACATGCAATCCTAATTTTGCATTTCATGATGTAAAGTCAGTTATTATAGAATGCGATACTAACAGGGAACACATTAATGCTGTGTAAGTATTGAATAAACTGAACTAACATGGTAGCGCAGTGGCAGCCAGTTATAATTTATGTTAATAGTTTAATTAAGTTTTGTAATTTATATTAATTTTGTGGCTATTCTTTCATTTAAGACCTTCTTTTGCAGGTGTATTTCTATTCTTAAAACTAAACTTGATATACCTCCAAACAGGAGTACAATACCTACAGAGAGTCATTTATAAAAAGGTTTGAGCTGACACGACTGCCTGCATATCTGATTGTCTACGTAAAGGTAATGATCTCCCAATTGCTTCAAGCTATTCGATGCCACCTTCAATAAACTCCTGATGACTTGACTGTTTTCAATCTTTCAATTACCTAGTTGCTAAACCTTAAGTTATATGTGCTTTTAGTTGGTGTTTACATAAAAATCTAACTATAATAACCATCATAAATTATGTTTTCACCAACAGAGATTCACAAAGAACACTTTCTTTACAGAAAAGAACCCAACTGTAGTCAATTTCCCTGTAAAGTAAGTAGCAGACAGTGTACCTAAAGCCTGACTCACACTAGCAATGACGCAAAATGCTGAGATGGAAGTAGAGACAGAAGTGTAAATAAGATATTGAGACAGAAGCACAAATGCAAGTTTCTGCTTCCTTTGAGCTTCCATCGCTTACAGACTAGTGTAAACCAAAACGACTAAATCACAGCTGTTATTCACAGAATCATTGTTGGTAGAAACAACATGCATGCAAGAGTTATAATTTGTAAACAAGGCTTCTGCTGTTGTTTTGGTTTACACAAGAACATAAATTGTGTCTGCTTCTGTCTTTGCTTCCATTTTTCAGTGCTTCATTTCTAGTGTAAATCTAAGAAACGTCAACACGTCCTTTATGCTGCAGCTCGCCTCCTGACATTTACCTCCAAATTTGAGCACATCACTCCAATTCTTATGGAACTCCACTGGTTACCTGCTTAGCAATAGATCTCCTTCAAAATTATTCTGCTAACTTCCAATTCCCTTCATGGACAAGCACTGTAGTATATTTGTGACCTATTAAAACTTTACTGCCCTGCCAGAACTTTTTGCTACTCCAGTCAAAATTTTCACTATAAGCCTGTCTTTAATCTTAAAACATATGGTGCCTGCTCCTTTTCTGTGTCATCGATCGCCGACCCAGTGGAACTCGCCCCCACCTGACATTAAGAACTCGAGGTCCTTGTATGTACGCCAGCTGAAGACGTGGCATTTTAAACAGGGGTTTTCTTAATTTTAACTCATTTACTATTTTAACCATTGTAGCTTTTTAAATTTTATTAGTATTTTCGTGTTTTAAATCATATTGACTTATATATTATTATGTAAGTGCTATGAATGCAAGCAATGGTGCTATAATAACAATAATAATAATAATAGTAATAATAATAATAATAATAGTAATAATAATAATAATGATATCATTAGTTTCTTGCTTGCCACTTTGTTGCTAAAATACAATGTACATGTAAATGGACAAATGTATACAGGCAATTTATTATTATTAAGATAGACACTCCGTGTGACTAGTTCATGCTGTACGCCTGTCTTAATGAGGTGTTAATCTTAAATGTTTCAATAATTTGTTTTTTTTAGTCCTTAGTGAGAAAATTTAAAATGTTCATTTAAACGCCTTGGTCAAATGCCATACATCACATGAGCCTAACCTAATGCAAATGAGCTAATTAAATGTCTTTCTCTAGCTCATGTGAAGTATGGTGTTTAACGCAGAAAATATATTTTCTTGCTCTAACTTTATGCTAACCAGAGTAAAATATATTTGTTGAACCAAAAATATAAACAAACACTTGTTACACAGCTAGCCAAGGCTATGCAGCTGACTTAAGGTCTGTAAAAAATGCTTGGAATCTTTGCAGGAATGTTGATCTGGCCGAGTACCTGTCAAGTGAGCCAGCAGTACAAAAGGCCCATCCTTGTACTCAGTACGACCTGATTGCAAACATATGCCATGAAGGAACACCAGGTTAGCTCACAGAATAAGGGTTGGGTTCCCACAGATCAGCCTTCTCAAAATGATTTGGAGCAGCAGGATCATAATTTCTACGAGTAGGCCAAATATATTGATATTTATGAAATTTCTATAGAATTTATAGACAGGTTGTGGAAGCAGTCCCTATCTGTTGATCCATTACAATGCCTCTAATCAATACAAGTTCAACAATGGTTTATTTTTCATATATGTCTGTTTCTTCACAGGATAATTAAAGAATTATGTAATAGATCTGAGATCTGATTGATTCTAGACATGGACCAAAAGCATCCTTACTTTTAAACATCATCTGGCAACTAAAATGTGCATAGGACTGAAAGTAGTCTAGTTCTGAATAGCCTGATTTTGTACAGAAAATGGTTATAGTGAAGGTAATCCATGTGTTACGAGTCAGTGGTGTAGTTCAACGCGTTTGTGCTTGGACTCAGTCCAAGTCTCCACTCCGTCCTGTGCTTGTACTCAGTCCTCGTGGGTTCGAGTCCACATTATTTGGTAAATAACCTACCAATTATTTGTTGCCATCTATCTTTTCACATTTCATCCTGAAAACAGTGGTCTTTATCAATTGTTGCTAGGTACTGGAACTGGTTTTTACAGAGTTCACATTCTGCACAAGGTAAATGTGTATTTAAAAAATTATATTATTAAGATATTACCTAATTATTGGTATAGTTAGAAGATACGTTTAACAACTTTAAACCAAAAAAGAAACAATAAAAATAAAATAAAATAAAAATTGGGTATTCTCAAATGACGTCAAAACAGGGCAAGAACTTGTTCTCTTGCTGTGTTTTGACATCATTTGAGAATCTAATATTGAGCAAAAATGATTTGGTTGAAGATTATGGTTTGCGTGTAATTATGAATACTTTGCATTTAAAAATAATGAAAAATCACTTTTTCACGACAAACGTTAATGATGCTACATTTTCTTGTAATGTTTTATAAAAATTAGGTCATGGAAAACACAAAAAAGTCATGGAAAGTCATGGAAATTTAAAAGTTTAAAAGAGTACGAACCATCAATGTAGAAACAGAGTATAAAACATTTACATGATGACATTTCTCTTTGTGTAATATCTGTAGGGAGCAAACAAGTGGTATGAACTTCAGGACCTGAATGTGCGAGATATTCTCCCTCAGGTTATCACTCTGTCAGACTCCTACATACAGGTAAAGTACTTAGTCTCTGACCGGGGGGGTATTATATACAGGTACTCAAAGGTTGGACAGTAGAATGTGTGATTGGATTTTTACACATCCTCAAGTTTAAACAAGTGTTTCTGATACCTGTTGTTGTACAATATTTTCAAGACAAACTATTAGGAAGTACTGATAGTCAATATTTTCAAAGGTAGTTTTCCTGCAACAATAAACCCCTTCCCCAAATCTATCTCCATGAGCTCATTTATTTGTACTCAATCTTTTATAACTCCTTGTATTTTGTATTCAGAAAGTGTTACCTGGGTATTTCACAATTTACCACATGGTCATTTCAATGCAAATTATATCCAAAGACATGTACATGCTCAACTCTTTTCAAAAGTATGTTATAAATACTAAGGTAAAATGTTAGATATGTGTGAGCGTGGTTGGCGCAGTCGGTTTCATCTCAGACTTCCAACCCAAAGGTCCCAGGTTCAATCCCTGGTCATCCCGAGGGTTGTATTTGTGGACCTTCTTTTGCCACACCGTCCGTGGACAGGGACGTTAAGCCGTTGGTCCCCCAGTGGACGAAGAGCCACTATGTGGAAATGCCGTCTGGGTATTACCATTATTATTATTATTATGATTTTAAAAACAAACGTTTTTGTACAACATGTACATCTTCAGGTTTAGGTTTGTACGAAAACATTTGTTTTTAAAATCATATCTAACATTTTACCTTTAACTTTTTATGGAGAATCAGTCTATTTTTTTTTCTTTTCAAACGATTTCCTAACAATAATCTCTGGTGTTATTTTTAACACTGATCAAATCAGTGGTGTTTTATGCATCATATTCTCAAACAGATGATTGGACAGTGATGTTTATGATAAAGAAATTGAATAAGTGTGGATGCAGGAACGTTAGGGGGGGTCTGGGGGCATGTTCCTCTTGAAAAGTTTCAAATTTCAGTATTTCTGGTATTGTACTGGCTTTTTCAATCAAATCAAATTTTATAGACAAAACATGTGAACATGCAAACTCATTTTGTTTTCTTGTACAGTTATTTCCTTTGTGTACTGTCCACTATAACACCGTTGGATTTTTAAATACGGTAGTAAAACATGTTATTAAAATTTTACATATTTATTATTCTTCACTAAACCATAAATTACCAGGATTTACGTGCGGAATAAAAGTGATATCTTCACATGTGATCAAATATCGTATTCTATCACATGTGAAAAATAACAACTATCCTGCCATTACAATGTAGTACTCTCTAGCCATTTAATAGCCACAGCCACGTTGTAATCCTAAGGTGGAACGAAACATCTAACTTCCCATTGTTCCTAAGCATTTCTGAAGATTCTCCGACAATTTTCAAAAATTTTCAATGTATGCTAAAAAATACTTTTCGAGTATTTTTGAGCATTTCAGAAAATTTCCAAAGATTTCTCGAGGATTTCCAACATTTATGGCTTAGTGAAGAATAAACAGAATATTTCATGGTCACTTGGAGATACAAATTCTTATCTTCTCATGTTGAAAATATCCTCACTCCTTCGCTTTGCTCACTTGTGAGGATATAATATCAACACTCAAAGATAAAAATCGTATCTCCGTACGGCCGTGTAATATCCCCTATTTATTACATGATATTTTCAGTTTATCAAGGATATTTTCATGTTTTTAAAGGGCATGCTTGAAGAGTTATGTTTTCACTGTTTTACATTATTCTTATCCCATAGATCTACGAACGTCAAGACGTTGGCAAACTAACAAGCTAGTCGAACTGGCTGTTCAGAAAGCAACATGGATTCTGCAACAGTTTTTAGCAGAGTTACCAGCTGTTGTCATGGTTGTTCTGCAGTTTCGTATAAATGTTTATTATAAAACAGACTGAATTAAACGTTTCAATATAATTTAATAAATATCTTTCTCTATACATTCTCATACAATATGTACAAGTTCTCCTTAAACTGTTAAAATATCAGGCTTTCTTTTGCAACAAGCTTTCCTCAAAGAGGATAGTTTTAAAAAGAAATGCTCAGATACAACGTACAAAAATATAAATATATAATCTGTGGTTACTTGTACAAGAAAGTGTTGCATCTGAAGAGTGGCAAGTTGTGTATTTCTAAGAACTTCCTTATGCTCTGTGTTTGCAAATAAAGTTTATTTGCCAAACATAGAACATAACTACAGGTGAATTGTGTCTGCCTGGGCTATGTATATTTGACAGCTTGAGAGAATTACCGTAATATTGGCCATTGCAAAATTGAAGATTTGTACTTATAATAACCATTTTCTGGCTAAAAATCACCAAATTTTCACACACTGGTCATCCAGAATTGGTGAATTGAATGAATTCATGAGCAGGGTCAGTCTGGCCAGGACCAGTCACATTCCCAACGAATGAAAACAACTTTTAAAATAAGACCACTGAGGGGAGGGTAAGTTTTGTAACTTGCCTTAATTATATGTGGTTGTTGTAGGGGGGACCCACCTTGCAATCCTCCGTTCAACACAAGTTGTATTTTAAAAAGAAAAGATCCTGAACTTTCAAATATACTATTTCAGTTGTTTTGAAGCTCTTTAGGGATTATTTTGAGTTTTCAGTAAAAAAATTAAAAAAAAAAATTATTGCAATGCAGTATTCTGTCGGTAAAATTAAGAAAAAATTAGAAAAGTGCTACACAAGTCTTAGAATTCTCAATATCTGTGAATTTGTGTGCCGAATGATAACATGTAGTATAATTTGCTGCCCTGTCATAGCATCTACTGCCGTTGCTGCCATTGCCATACATGTACATTACCAGGTGCTACCACTGTGGTGTGCTGCGTCCCTTGTTACTAGTGTCTTCACTGTCACAAACTCATTACTTGTTATTGTCACCGTGCACAAGACATCTTTTTTTTTCTATGAGTTTCCCTGATGATACTGATTGTAAGTAATACCAGTCAGTCACTAGTGTCTTCACTGTCACAAACTCATTACTTCTTATTGTCACTGTGCACAAGACATGCTTGGTTCTCTATGAGTTTCCCTGATGATACTGATTGTAAGTATCACCAGTCAGTCACTAGTGTCTTCACTGTCACAAACTCATTACTTCTTATTGTCACTGCACTGTGCACAATATATAACTGTAACTACTAGCCAGTACACTCTCTGAATGAAAATAAATGAAAAATGTATATGAGGAGGTAAGGCAATTATTATGTCTATAGCATGACAATGCAGAGCAGAAATCCAAACATTCAGGAAGAAAGGGGAGGGGGCAGAATAGCCTGCCTCAAAAATCTTGTAATATATCTCGCTTAAACAAAATAAGCCAACTGGCATACAAAATTGACACTAAAATAATTTAGACAAACAAAAAGATTTGGAATTTTGAGGTAAAATGATGATGATGCAAGGTGAGACCATAGTCGCCTTGCCCCCTTCAAATTCCATCCGTAACCTTGAAGTATGCTGGAGTAAAACGTACAACTGGTGGTGCACACATTTGACAGACAATTTTCTCCTGATCCCCTCCTTTCTTCCTTGTGTTCTGATAAGCATGCTCAAGCACAAATGTGGCATGGGATTTAATTGCAGTGCTGACAATTGTTTTCCTCTTCCCATTGTATTCCCCTTCCACTGATTATAAATTATCAATGTGACAGGGGATGGGGTAACATTGCTATCAGGGGCCAGAGTAGCAGATAATCTTGGGCTACTGGTGAGTGAGTACTGGCCTTGTATGACCCCTGGGAACCTAATCTCCAGATGCAGTAGGTTCTAACATCCATGACATCAGAATCAAGTTCAGTAACAACTGTATGGCAAAATGGATTGTCACAGAACATCAGTTAGGTCATGTCCAGCCTCCAGGAGCTTTCAACTACATGTAGCTGGGCCAATTCTCCAACGGAACTCACTGAGCAACATCATGTTGAATTTCCTGGTAGCTCTTGCTGTATTCGATAATATAGGGCATCTCTGAGTTTTGAGGTTAGTTCATTGTCAGAGGCAAAATCTCTTACTAGTCGTTTCACATCATCCCCCTAAGAAGAAACAATTGACTGTGAATTATCAAAAAGTAAGAAAAAAGCACAAAAACCAACTCTGAAACTTGCAATGGGAAATACATGTCAAGTGGGAATATGTTAAGTTTTGCAGATGAATTGTTTGTGGACTGCAAAATACAAGGTTTGGAACAGTTATCCATATGAAAGCCCAAAAAATCCTGAAATTTCAATATTTCAAAATCCAGGCCTGGAAATCCTGTTAAATCGAAATTGGTCACAGAAAATCAGATCTTTCTGTGAACAAACTACATTTTCTGTTCTTAATTTATGGGAAACCTCTGTTTGATCCATTTTGGAAGTTGACCGTATTCTAAAATTTGTTTTTAATAACATTTTATATATCGAACCTTTTTCTATATCACGTACAAACGTTTAGTTTGAAACATGACAACTACTGATTGCCCAATGAGCAGAAAACACATACCTTGTAAATATACAAGTTGCAAATTTTCCCTTTCTTGTTTTGAAACTCTACTAACAACAAAGGTTCCGGTTGCTTGGAAGGTGATTTCTGTTTGGCTTGTCTTACTCTAGAGTATGGTGACGATCTTCCTTCAGTAGTTTCGCATTTCTCAGGAGACTTGGTAACGTCTCCTTCCCCTGGTTCTGTAAATAAGACACAAAATTGAACTCAATTACAATATTATTAAATCAATGGCCACTTAAATGACAAGTAATGCCCAGCCAGTCACAGCACCAGCTTCTGAACAGTAAGTGGTAGTCTAGTGGTTAGAATTTCAGACTTGAGTACATATGGTCAAGGGTTCAGTTCTGGCTTCTGGCACTTGGGCTGGGCATTTACTCTCACAGTGCTTCTCTTCACTTGGGTATATTAATTGGTTGTGGGGCAAACCTGACAAGACGTTAGGGGTAATGCCACAATAGACTTTAATTAACATCCCAATACTTGGTCACTTCATGCTACAGAAATGACTAGCATCCCATCCAGGGAGAGCAATACTGGGTCACTTCATGCTACAGAAATGACTAGCATCCCATCCAGGGAGAGCAATACTCGGTCACTTCATGCTACAGAAATGACTAGCATCCCATCCAGGAGGAGCAATATTTACTCAATCACTTCATGCTACAGAAATGACTAGCATCCCATCCAGGGGGAGCAATATTTACTCAATCACTTCATGCTACAGAAATGACTAGCATCCCATCCAGGGGGAGCAATATTTACTCAATCACTTCATGCTACAGAAATGACTAGCATATCATCCAGGGGGGTAATACTCAGTCACTTCATGCTACAGAAATGACTAGCATCCCATCCAGGGGGGGCAATACTCGGTCACTTCATGCTACAGAAACCAAAGTTAGGGGGCCAATCATTTGATTTTTGAGGGGGGAGGTGATTTTAAAAGTAATGTCCTGCAGGCCAACATGAAAAGAAAAAATACCCAGTGCCAAATGTAATTTACATTAAAAAAATATTAAAAATCTTGCACTAACAAGATCACCCCCCTCAAAAGTCAAATGGTTGGCCCCTAAGTTCTTTCACAAGTCACTTGCCTTGTCAATCTTTCATTGGAACAGACTTTACTTACTCCCAACCAAATTTGATGGAATGGTTCACAGGAATCAATCCTGAGAGAAAAATTTAGATTGACACATGGCAAGTTGCAAGTGGCACAAATTATTTTATCGTTACTTACATGTGGTAAGCTCAGACTACTCCCAAGTAGGCGGCCTTATTTACTCCTGTTGCTATGGCAACTGAATCATTATTGTGTCCATGACCAATCACTTGATCAACAGCTATTTTTGAGTGATTTATACTTATTGACAAAGTAATTAATGAAGCTCATTATAAATGATGGTCAGACCAATGGATGTTGAAAAATAAAAGAAAGGTTTCTTCTGATTTAGAAATATAGCTGCAGGGGAGACCGAGTACAGCCATGCCGTTTATGTTTACTATTGATGTTGAGAAAAACAGGTGTTCTTGTCTATTATCTTGTATAAAGACCCCAATAAAGACATGCTGACTTCAGTAGTGATGGCAACCAGGTACCTCAAGTGCCTAAGACAAGTCAAGAATACTCAGACAAATATAATCTGCACTAATTCTGGCCATGAGGCATGATTCTGGACCACTCTGGTCCTAGGTGCAAGAGATCTGTCACTCACAATGCAACCCATTAGAATCAGTTGAACAGGAAGGTAATGCATGAGTCATTTGAAAGCCCTGCACTTCCCC
>JANUFV010060995.1:0-11003 GCA_024757865.1 Epizoanthus scotinus
TGGTGCGGTGTGGTGCGGTGTGGTGCGGTGTGGTGCGGTTTGGTGCGGTATGGTGCGGTATGGTGCGGTTTGGTGCGGTATGGTGCGGTGTGGTGCGGTGTGGTGCGGTGTGGTGCGGTGTGGTGCGGTATGGTGCGGTATGGTGCGGTGTAGTGCGGTATGGTGCGGTATGGTGCGGTATGGTGCGGTGTGGTGCGGTATGGTGCGGTGTGGTGCGGTATGGTGCGGTATGGTGCGGTATGGTGCGGTATGGTGCGGTATGGTGCGGTATGGTGCGGTATGGTGCAGTATGGTGCGGTATGGTGCGGTATGGTGCGGTATGGTGCGGTATGGTGCGGTATGGTGCTCACTCGCGCCAAACGAAAAGCACGCACAAGATTGTCACAAATATTATCTGATCTATAATAAGTGATCCTGGGTTCGCAAGCCAACGTCAACGATCAGTTGCCTACGCAGATCAATTGCGTGTGTCTGCGTCACGTTCAATCACGCATGTACTGAAATATTCAAATACAGTGATCCTTCAATTGTACGTTTTCACTATCACGTCGCAGACTGTTTACATTTTACAAACACGAGAAAAAGACGCACACATTTTTCATTTTAGTTACTTCATCCAGCATTTCCAGGGTTATTCTTACAAGTACATGAACTTGTCCTCAATGAGCCGCTACTAATATGGGAAAGGACTGACATCGAGTTTGCATAATTAATATAATAAAATGAACCACAAGAAATAAACGCTATTAACAATTAATAATTGTACCGCGTTTGAGGAAGTTTCGTTGAATATTATGTATGTTGTAAGGATCAATTGTACAGACTCTGTCTTTGTTACTGTTTCACTCGGTAAAACATGCGAGAGGCTGGAAATGCATGCACAAGAGATCTCGACGTTTCCGCAATTTCAATTGCCCCAACCTATTAGAGTTAGGGTTAGAGTTAGGGTTGGAGTTAGGGTTAGAGTTAGGGTTAGAGTTTAAGTTAGCGTTACGCCTGACGTGTTCAGCTTCAACATTGGTACAGAGAAAAAAGGTGTGGTTTGAAAGCTGAAAATTGCATGATCTCACGTCAATAAAATGTAGTCAGTTTGAGTTTCATTATCTGTTTTTTTCTTCTAGCCTGCCTTGTGCAATTGCAACCCCAAAAGCCGGAGATATATATGACCGCAATGAATTCAAATTTATAACTGAATAAGTTGTTGATAAATAAAACTATTTGTAACAAAGCAATTCTGATCAAATTCTGATCATTATAATAAACAAATACAAGCAATATATATGGGGTTTTTTCTCTCTTTCTCTTTCTTAGTGCACGAGTTCTCCCCTTTCTACATATTAAACAATCTTACGTAGAATAGATAATACTTCTTCTTTTGTTTTCTAAATTTGTTATAAGCTAAGTTATACGTGACAACCTGCCACGAACAGCCTACCTGTGGCTTGTGACTATTGTACATGTATTCATTTCAAATAAAAGTTGTTGATGTTGTTGTTGTTGTTGTTGTTGTGTCATCTAATTATTACACTTAGATTTTCGCGTTGTTTGCGAAGAGAAAAAATCGCAAACATTTAATGTCGCAAAAAATAAATAGATATCCCAAACATTTGAGAGTGTGAAAATTTGACGTTGATGTACATAAACATTTACACAGCTAGCTATAGCTAAGGATCAGGTTAAATGTCGATCTTAACATGCAGCGAACTAAATGCTAATGAAGCCCAACAATAACCCGGGCCTAATGTTCTTTAGTTAACCTGGCTCTTCATTTCTACTCACTTATTTTAAGAGTAGTTTCAACGCTGCATGGCAAGACAGCTATACTTCGTCGTCTTCGAACAGACCCAACTAAACGGACTCAACTAAACGGAATCAAATAAACGAACTCTACTAAACGCAACAACTAAACAGACTCAACTAAACGGACTCAACTAAACAGAATCAAATAAACGGAATAGAGACAATAATTAAAATATTTTGACACTCATGTGTTGTCTTCTCCTTGTAGTTCTCGTTTCATTTTTCTTGAAACGATCTTTGATAACATCTCGAAAATTAAACCACGCTGAAAATCCTAAACTCAAAATGGAGAACTTTTGGTGTCGCAAAAACTTTTAAAATGCACTAAGGTAGATTCTTTCCACGAGCAAAAATGCCATAAAGTTAAATTTATTTAGCAGATTTTTGCACACATAACAATCTTACCTGATTCATCCTTGATTGGAAAGCACAAGATGTTCCTGGAAGAATCAATTGTTGTGTTGTCAATATTTCATATTCTTTAAAGTTGTAAGAATTGACTATTTTATTCAAATAGTTACAATACTTGGCAATATATGCAGTGAAAGGTAATATATGGTCTATGATGCCAATACAATGAGCATACTGACCTTGTCCTAAACCCGGTCTTCTCGTCCACTCCACTATAGAAAAGCGGGTGACTGTATGCATCTTTAATATTTAGAAGTTTCCCTGTTGTCGAAAGGTGACACATCAATAAGCAAAGAGCTTAATTAAAGGTGCAATGACAATACAATACAACATACTGACACTTGGCATCAGACTGCCAATTGTGTCCAAATGGTATCTACTGGCAATTCAATTCAGTTCGATGTACAGTTCAAAATGGTAATGCAAAAATGGATTACGTGATATTAAACCTGATTCAGAAATCAAGATTTCCATAACTAAACACAGAATATAATGCTTCGGCCAGTTTCTACTATCATGACTTATTCATGAAGGCGTTTTCCACGGCTGTTTGGAGGTTATATTAAGTCCATCGTGTTTATATCGAATCCCAGGTTATAGTTTAATATAATCTGCGTTCCATTTATTTCCACTTTCAGTGTCCAACTTGGCCGACCTTTAAAAACCTTTCCCTGCTCTAAAAGAGACTTCATATGACAAAAACCTATAACACGACCATTCCTTTTGCATAATTTGAAGAGCAGATGTGTTTGGTGATACTTTGAACTGAAGAGATGAAAATTTGCATTCAATTAATAATATGTGGAAAATTCAAATAAGGTATGTCAGTTTATTGGCTGTTTAATTTTAAGTTTTCACAGACAAATAACTCAATTGATATATTATTTGTCTAAGTGAGAAAACAAGACAGACAATCCATCTGGTGCTGCATCAATTCATATCAATGTGAATTGTACAGATAGACAAAACGTATAAAGCAAGTCCAACGCAAGGAACATCTACCAACATAATTTGGCCGCTCATATACAGTATCTTGACTTCCTGCAATCCATCGCTTCTTTCTCTAATACTTGGTCTTCTTTGACCACAAGTTCGTCCAGTTATCCATTTAATGTAAATTTTAGGCGGATTCGTACGAGTTGCCCGGTCGAGAACATGACCAATAGGCCACTCTTGACGTCGAGAATTCGATAAATCTAGTAATAAATAAATCAACTTACCAACGATGTTACATGCACTTATTTTATTTTTTTATATTCGTTTTGAATTTAAACGGATGGAACAGAGTAGAAATCGTCTAACGAAAAAGAAACAGCAAAATGAGGGCACCCAAGACACAATAATACAACATAATCGTTGGGAAGTTGATTTATTTATTGTTGGATTTATTGAAATATCGAGGTCAAGAATGTCCTAATTTTACTCATTTTTTGACGTACAAGTAGATGGATAAAGTGAAACGAGTTCGATCTCTCTAAACTTGTAACCGTCCAGTTTTTATACTAGGAGGACTTTTCAGACAGGCCATGTAGAAATTATCAGTCTAGTGTGAAAACGGTCAATAAATAAACAGTGTATCATCCTACCTGTCGTAGCCACGTGACCCGCAATCCCCTGCGTGACTGGAATTCGGACATCAACGTGTTCCTATAACAATCACACATTTCAAATGTTATTAACTATAACAAAATCCAGTCATACACTTGTTGGGCACCAACAAAGTGCTACTATCCCCTACTTTCCCCTGCCCTCCTAACTCAGGTCATTCTCTCCCCTCTCCGCCCCGCCCCTCCCGCCCCTCCCTCCCCTTCTCTCCCCTCCCCTCGCACGCTTATAACTCAGCACATCATTAATGTGCAGGATTAAATTAGGTGCAAAAGTACGCAGATTGACCAATGAAAAACAACAAAAGCAAGATACTGCGTGGCTTAGGTATACATAAATAAGATTCGTTCAACCTGGAAGATTCAGAAAAAA
This sequence comes from Epizoanthus scotinus, assembly GCA_024757865.1. Classification (NCBI taxonomy): domain Eukaryota; kingdom Metazoa; phylum Cnidaria; class Anthozoa; order Zoantharia; family Epizoanthidae; genus Epizoanthus; species Epizoanthus scotinus. The sequence continues at coordinate 4,189 of JANUFV010060995.1, forward strand.
GCGAGCAACAAGCTATCACCACATACAATAATAACACACAATAAAACTGCAAAAAACTTTCTTACCCCTCCCTCGAGAGTTCAAATTTAGTCTTACGAACTGTTCCGAAGATTTTTTGAATCTCGCGGGTGATTGACTTGACCGGAAGAGGCCTTTGTAATGCATACAAAGGGCAACTCCTTTTATGGCCATGTGCTTGCTTGCAAGGTTTACTGCGAACCACAATAGAAAGCTTGATACGCTGATTGTCAATGCCCACAATAGTCCCAGACTGACGCCCCCCATCAAACTCCATGCATATAATTCCCAATCCTTATACCTTGTTATTGTTCCTTTCAGATGTATCTCCGCCGTCGAAAACTTTGGCAACAAGTTCGTCTCTCTCTCGGTCCAGGAGAAACAGAGAACACCTAAAACATGTACATTCACATTTAAACTCCGAATTAACAAAGAACTAACATAATCAAGGGCCTACCCTCCAATGCACACTTTACATTGGAGATTACCAAGGGCCGGATCTCAGTCTAAACTGGAGGGAGGGGAGCGGAAACTGAGAAGTTCAATTATGTTTGCAGTTTCGTATCAGCCCGGTTAAAAGTATCATATAATATAAAACTACAGGAAACCCCTGCTTATCTGCTGATGTTGCTACTTGTACATCTCTTTCCTTTGCAAAAGGCAGGCATGCCTTTATTGAAGTCCATGGCGTGGATCTTCCCATCTTCCGAAGCCACTGCATCTTTCACTTGTCTGATGCCATTCAGTGATTCTGGAGTCAGCAGTGTCCTGTTTGTTCCAATTGCCTGATTGTTGATGGACGGACTCCTTTCGACATCAGCATTTCCATGGGAAAGAGTAAAACAGATTTAGTTTAGCTTCTTCAGGTATGGAAACATCTCGGTGTCTAAGAGGGTCTTCATCTGAAATACTTTGGCCGAGTAAAATGCGAATACTTTCAGTTTCGTCAGTCTTGTACAAGTCTTCTTGGTGTTGGTAGAATTTTCACTCATCAACGACTGTTGGGATCTGATCATCCTTGATTACTTGAGTCAACTTCTGTGCTATTTTTCCAATACAGCGTTCACGAGATTTTTCTTTCTGCATCTTGGGGTGAAGGACTGTCAAATCACGTACAAATGTATCTGCAATGGGAAGGTGGTACTTGGTGGTACTTTGAAGGAAACCCCTCATTCCTCGCAGAGGAATCTTCTGCTGGTTAGGCTGGAGAGTGGACAGTGTTCTTCAAGCTTGTTACCCATCTGCAGTTAACCAACTGTAATTAACATGGCGAATAAAGAGTTGTTCATCAAACCCAAGGTTAGTCTGCGTTTAGCAGTAATCTTCTGACCATACTCGGACAATTCATTCTTGAAGCCATTATGCACGGAATGAACGTTGCATGGCATCAACTCTACAAGACCAGGGAGACATAAGCTCTTCAAATAATCATTCAGGTACTTCTCAAATTGTCTTATTCACGTTTGGACCATACTAAGGAACTGTTCTTTATTCAATCCAGCCTCTTCCATGGTTGCAGTTATTGAATTTGCGACATCTTGACCTTTTGCATGTGACAACCTCACCTTTCTTTTCCGACCACAATCAGATTAGCAAGTCCAACTGTTTCTGGTTTTGCATAGTGGCGATTTCGTCGAACTGCAGGCAGGGTAAATGGATTGCCTTCTTTTCTAATAGATTGGCACAGTTATTCCTGAAAATATGGTCTCAAACCATTTGACATCACGTATGAAACCTTACTGTGGCCAAGAAAAAAGTGTAAGGGCAAAGAAACATGAACCGAACTGAGTCTGGGAAATCTTCACAGTTGTTGTAACTGTACTTACTTGCTGCGACTTTCATACACCATGCCGCCTCTGCGACAGTCACTTGATCAGTGTAACTCCTGCTTTACAACACAACTGATCCTGGACTTTCTGACGTGAAAAAATGTCGCTGCAGCTGGCTCTTGCAAAATGGCTGATTGGCCTTTGTCTTGTGCCATTTTCCATCAACAAGAGACAAGATTTTCTGGAGGCCAGAGCTGTCACATTTGAACGAGGTGGTGCACAATGTGCATGCTACAGTGTATGGAGTTTTATCTTCCTTCAGCCTTTGTCCAATACAATGTTCATTCGAATCAGTCTTTTCGAGTAAAAGAAAGTGGGGATTTTTAGGGAAAAATCGAAAAAACCATGGAAAATTTGGGCTTCTTAGGGCAAGTGAAAATATTTAGGAGTTTTTAGGAATTTTAGGGTCAACAGCATGCATGCCTGCAAAGGTACTTATTCGCGCGAGATGACTCGTGAGATGTGCCAGGCGTTATCTGCACGTGGAGCCTCATTAAGGGGGAAGGCCAACACTAGTGATTTGTTCAGGGATCCAACTTTGGTGGGTGGTGTAAGATTTTTAGCTCACTATATCTTCCACAGTAACAACAATGATATCACTAGCTGCATCGTACTCTGTATATAATGCATTTCTGAGACAAAATCTTCATTACATGCATCTAAACTTAAAGAGATTTACAAAATTTACCTTAGCCCAACATTGGGGTAGCGGAGTAGAGGTAGAAGAGTAGGGGTAGGAGAGTAGGGGTAGCGGAATAGGGGTAGCGGAATAGGGGTAGCGGAATAGAGTAGGGCTAGGAGAGTAGGGTTAGGAGAGTAGGGGTAGGAGAGTAGGGCTAGGAGAGTAGGGGTAGGAGAGTAGGGTTAGGAGAGTAGGGCTAGGAGAGTAGGTGTAGGAGAGTAGGGGTAGGAGAGTAGGGCTAGGAGAGTAGGTGTAGGAGAATAGGCGTAGGAGAGTAGGGTAAAGGGGTACACTGCGCAACCTACCACCTAAACTAGTACATTTTCGCCTTTTTTTGAGGGAGATCAAAGTCTTAATGTTTCAAATCCTGTCAAAATAAACAGTAAATTGTTTTACCAAGAATTTCATCTGAATAAAATTTAATAATTAAAACTAGTACTGTACCTTTCTGCGTGAGTTAAGCTTCTTGCTTCTGCCATAATTGCATTCAGCAATACACCAACATCATCTATAAACAGTAGGGTAGGGTTATGGTAAGTTAGTATAGGGTTAGAGGTGGGGTTAGGGTAGGGTTAGGGTAGTGTTATGGTAAGTTAGTATAGGGTTAGAGGTGGGGTTAGGGTAGGTTTAGAGGCCATATAAATCGTACGTAAACAAGCTATACACACTGAAGAGAGAAAGTTATGTACCACTGTACATAAAAGAGAATGTTTAGATCTCGAAATTTTTGTGAGTGAGGAAGAAAATTAAAAATGTTTCTCCTCTAGCAATGGACTTTCCCTCCCCTCCGTCCCTCATTAGTGCAAGGCTCACATTTTGCAAGTAATTCGGGCAGGGTAAATATTTTGCAAACCATTCAGGTAGGGGTCAAACTTTGCAAACAATTCGGGCAGGGGTCAAATTTTGAAAACAATTCAGGCAAGGGTCAAATTTTGCGAAACATTCGGGCAGGTGTCAAATTTTGCGAACAATGCGGCAGGGGTCAAATTTTGCAAGAAATTTGGGCAGGGGTCAAATTTTGCAAGAAATTTGGGCAGGGGTCAAATTTTGCTAGCAATTCAGGCTGGGGACAAAATTTGAAAACAATTCAGACAGGAGTCAAATTTTGCAAATAAAAAAACCGGGCAGGTGTCAAATGTTGAGAACAATTTGGGCAGGGGATAAATTTTGCGAACCATTCGGGCAGGGGTCAAATTTTGCAACAAATTCGGGCAGGGGTCAAATTTTGCAACAAATTCGGGCAGGGGTCAAATTTTGCAACAAATTCGGGCAGGGGTCAAATTTTGCAACAAATTCGGGCAAGGGTCAAATTTTGCGAACAGTTCGTGCAGAGGTTAAATTTTGCAACTAATTCGGGCAGGGGTCAAACTTTGCGAACAGTTCGTACATGGGTCAAATTTTGAAAACAATTCGGGCAGGGGTCAAATTTGACGAATAGGTCGTGCAGAGTAAAATGATGTGAACAATTTTGCGACCATATAGGAATTTGGAGGTCGATTTCAAACCCCTATGTTACAACTTACCGACATGATTAAAGAGATTTCTTGCAACCTTGAGCAGATGCTAGAAGAAGAAATCAACTTTCATTACTTGCAGTACAATATTCTTCTTATAGTTATTTTGATTTGGTTAATTACACTGTGTATCTCTATGGAAATTCAATAAAATGTCAACGAGAGATTGGAGCAATCTTTAATAGTCCTTGTGTATGGTGTGGGCGACAGAAGGTCGAGTTAATAGCCGAGGTGGCAGCAGCCGAACCAATTTAAGGGTTTGTATACTAGTACGATTAACTTTAACTGCAACTAATAACTACCATGAGACTATTGGAAAAGATGTTTCATTTTCTTTACTCCTCGCGGAGGGACGCCAAACCAGCTATGGTCTGTATGTAGGTCAAAAATTAAACTAACTGGGAAGTAGTTTTCGTTCACCAATCATGCTTTGTTTGTTTGTTTGTGCGTGCGTGTGTGCAGGCGTGCGTGCGTACGTGCGTATTTATGTGTACGTACGTGTGTGCGTGCGTGTTTGTTTGTGTACGTGCGTGTTTGTGTGTATATACGTGCGTGCGTGCATGCGTGCGTATTATGTGTGTATACGTACGTGCGTGCATGCGTGCGTATTGTGTGTGTATACGTGCGTGCGTGCATGCGTGCGTATTGTGTGTGTATACGTACGTGCGTGCATGCGTGCGTACTTGTGTGTGTGTGTATGTGCGTGTTTGTGTGTGTACGTACGTGCGTGCGTGCGTGTTTGTGTGTGTGTACGTGCGTATTTTTGTGTGTGTGTGTGTGTACATGCGTGTTTGTTTGTTTGTGTGTGTACGTGCATGCGTGTTTGTGTGTGTGTGTGTGTGTGTGTATGTGTACGTGCGTGCGTGTTTGTTTGTGTGTGTGTGTATGTGTTTGAGTGTGTGTGTGTGTGTGTGTATGTGTACGTGCGTGTTTGTGTGTGTATGTGTGTGTATGTGTATGTGTACGTGCGTGTTTGTTTGTGTGTGTGTGTGTGTGTATGTGTGTCTGTATGTGTGTGTATGTGTATGTGTACGTGCGTGTTTGTGTGTGTGTGTGTGTGTGTGTGTGTGTGTGTGTATGTATGTATGTATGTATGTGTAAACATTTGTTTAAAAACTTGCACAGTTTAAAAGTGCTCGATACGTATGATGTAGAGCCAGTATAAAGTTAAAATACGTTGGTAAAACTGTAAAACTATAAAAATCTCGTAACTCGAGTTTCACGCTCGGCGGCGATCATCAGACTGGATGTAAGCTAAAAGTGGATATATTAAGGAGGCTTGTATGTGTATGTGTACGTACGTACGTACGTACGTGCGTGCGTGTTTGTGTGTGTACGTAAACGTGTAGGCTTGTATATAGTGGTGAGCGCAACCTACCTGCGTTTGTGTGTATGCATGGTGTCCAGAGAGAACATAATTATCTCTGTGTGTACGTGTGTGTCGATGTCTGTCTGTCTGTCTGTCTGTCTGTCTGTCTATCTATAAGACTGCGTTTGCTAATATCGTAAACTTTCGATAATATAAAGCCCACGACGTATATGTACGTTCCAAAGGATTTTCTTCAGCTTATAATTGGGGAGAGGGACATATATTCGGGAGGCCGAAAGGCCGTTGAGTGATGAAGTCTTATTTCTAGATGTGTTATTTTATCTCAAAAATGGTTATATTTATATCACATATAAAGCCATGGACTTGTTTTCGGAAGCACTTCTGCAAAATGTTCGTGCTTAGCCTCGTAATTTACAGTATCAATAGAACATGGAAAGTTAAAAGGCAAGCGCAGGCCGAACCTACACGCATATCTACCTGTTGTTGTCTCTTTATAAGCATCTCGTTCTCCCACGTCAGCGTGTTCTCCAGCACCACTGCGCAGTGATCACACACAAACCTGACATTCTCTTCGTCCCGCCCGCTGAACCTGTTAACCGCCATCACAGTCAGTATACTGAATTCTGGGGCATGGACTATTATTGAATTGAACGTGAGAAACACAGACTAAACACAGATCTCGAATTTAATTATATATTAGTTACCTGATAAAAATTATGGACTTAAACTATTATAATTATGGAGATGGTTCAATCGCTTAAAGTTCCCTTATCAGCATCAAAATCTTCAAAACCATGTTTTTCCTGAATTCCTAACCCTGCTGAAGATCAGCGACAAGAATGGATTCTCTGGAAATGATCAGTTATTTTATTCTCACAACCAATAAACTGATTTTATATTGATACTGTAAAGAGAAGACAGATGTTGATAGATATGCTGGGAGTGAAAGGGTTAAAAGTGCTGTTATGGAAGAGCTTCCTCTGAAGGTACGCTGTTCCATTCTTTCCTGATCAACGCTAACAAACCCGTAGACAAGGCCCGTAACCCCGACCCGCAGCTTATTTTACTGACCAACTTATTTGAACTGAACCATTATACCAGTTCCTGATTTTGTCTCAGAATTCGTTTATCTGTGGGTAGTTTGCATTATATTACGATTGGCAGTTTGCCCCAAAAATAACTATTTCTCTAGGATCACTTTATGTCGCGTTTTCATTATAGTTAGGAATAGATTTCTAAAGATACTTCCTCACATTTAAGTATACACTTCCTAAGTATTTCAGCAAGTGTCATCCAAAGATCCTCGATTATGTCATATTATGACGTCTTACCTTAAATTACCAATTACTATGAGAGATATAATGTATCAATTAAATATCGCACAACTTTCGATGTTCAGAACAAAAATATTAAAGAAGACGCACCCCCACCCACCCACCCCC
>JANUFV010061106.1:0-18398 GCA_024757865.1 Epizoanthus scotinus
TCTTTTTATTTTTCGAAATTTTCGAATATTCCCTATTCTCTATTTGTCATGCGCTTTATTGAAATATTCCGTATTCAAATATTCAATATTCCTCAGTTTTCAACCACGATATTCAATATTCAGTATTCCGCTTCTACCCCCGATAATGACCCTAACCTATAATAAACTTGACCAACGACACGATCAACGCAACGTAAATTTGGAGGGATTGGCACTAGAGTTCAATTCTGCACCAGTTTCCCATCCATGCATGGTAACTCGGTAAAATAGTAGTCCAAGATGGCGGACGAACCGTAAATCATGTTCAAACTTCAAGCAAAATGTTTGGTCATAACTTTTGGAAATGGATGCCTAATTTTTCCAGGGATTATGATATGAGAACCACAGTTTGCTCCTGGGTTGTTAGAAAAATAACAACATAATCGTTGTAGCACTTACAGACTTTTTAGTGCTGGTTACGACAGTAATATATAACGCTATAAAGTCATTTTCATATTCATATTAGTATTCATATTGTATCTTTTCGTGTTTTTAGGCAGAAACGGATCTCTCTGCTAGAGACAAGAACATCGACCAGCTCAACGATGAGCTTGCAAACCAAGATGAGGGTATCGCAAAGCTCAGCAAACAGAAGAAATCGTTGGAAGACGCAAATGGGGTACGCTGGGCTTACTCTGTTGTTGTTGTTGTTCTTCTTCTTCTTCTTCTTCTTCTTCTTCTTGTTCTTGTTCTTGTTCTTGTTCTTGTTCTTGTTCTTGTTCTTCTTTTTCTTCTTCTTCTTCTTCTACTTCTTTTTGTTCTTCTTCGTCTTCTTCTTCTTCTTCTTCCTTTTTCTTCTTCTTCTTTTTCTTGTTCTTCTTGTTCTTCTTGTTCTTGTTCTTGTTCTTCTTCTTCTTCTTCTTCTTCTTCTTCTTCTTCTTCAGTCTTGGTTGCAGTGGTGGTGGTTTTCTTATGTCTAACATTGTTGCTTTTAAATTTATGTTCGTTCACTTCATTGATGTCATTTCTATGGTTCCAGGAACTTGAACAGCACCTGCAGGAGACTGAAGACAAGGTCAACCACCTCAGCAAACTAAAATCTAAACTGGAAAAAGAAAACGAAGAGACGCAAGAAATGCTAGCCAGAGAAAAGAAAGTACGCGGAGATGTCGAGAAGGCAAAGAGAAAGTTGGAAGGTGACCTAAAGGTAAGTAAAAACGAAATCAAAATTCAAAAATGAAAACCGTTGAATCACCAAGAGAAACAAGAAAAGGAAGGGAAACAAAAGAAAACGATTTCAGTTACATCTCTGGATTTAATAATTACCTATGTAATAAGAATTGCCGTCATTACCAATGTTTACACTGCCCGAAATGTTATATCTTGGTCTCACTGTTGTTGTTGACTAACACTCCATATCGGCCAACAGAGCACGCAAGACAGCTTGGAGGGCGTTAGAGTTGAAAAAGCACATCTGGAAGACGAAGTTCGCAAGTAAGTATGAAATATAACTAAATTGTGAAATTGAAGAAAAATGTATGAGTCCCTGTTGCAGAAGCTGTTTCCGTGCCTTGCTTTTCCCACGGGGTACCCAAGCTTGCAGTGATCTGTCAAGTAATTTCAAATAGTTTGTATGGGGAATTGAACTGAAAATCAGTACCATCAATAAATTGCTAATTAAGTTGCTAAAGTTGATGAAAAGTTATCTGGTGTCATTCTCCGTCTTTGTGCGGTGTTTCAGTGCGATTTTACGTCATTTATCTTGATTCTGTTATCCTGTAGGGCTCGATTTTCTACCTCAAATTTCAGCCCACCCCCTTCGAAAAATAGGCTCAAATTTTCACTTACTCACACTCGCATTTTGGCTCTTCTGGCTCTCGAAGTGATGCCTTGAGATTCCAGTGCTGCAATCCATTTCACCCACCTTGCAAGTCTACGGAATTAGCAGATCAAAGAGTTACAGCAACGGCGGCGCCATATATGAGTGAAGATGGAAAGTGGATCTGTTCAATTATCATCACTCGGCTGGTACTGGGTACAAGGGTCAAGTGATGCCCCCACAGGGGAGGTCACAGTGTGTCTGTTGATTTCGTTTTTAGTTATATTGATTTTGATTTTTACTTCAAATTACCCTTATAACTCTTAAAAATTACTCGTTTCAATTCTCTATAAACACACACTGTAAACTTGGTTCCCTTGTGCCTTGCCTTGTCTCGTCTAGTTTCTCTCGTCTTATCTTGTTTTATCGAAAACAAGTATAGTTTATTTTTAACCATACAATGATTTGCTTTCCTACTGTTTCAAATTTCATCGGTCCACTTTTTAATCCCGTTACTTTCTCATTTAGGCGAGAGACCGAGATTTCCAACCTCAATGTTAACTTGGACGACAGACAGTCTGAGATTGACAAGCTCAAGAAGCGAATCCGAGACCTAGAGGTGAGCAAATATTTAGACAAGATAGAATGGGACAGATTCGAAGTTTTTGGTATTAAACGTGGGTCTGTTGCTAAGGATTCAAGGCGGATGTAGCCCTGATGTTCAATCTATAAATGCACATATAACCACTATGCGCCCAAAACTTGAATATGTGAGCCACATCGAACAAAATTCCGGAAAGACCGCAATGGTTCAGGCACCGAGCAGCACGATTTGTTTTCAACACCTTTGTTATTTGTGTTCCCGTTGTATAGATGAGAAGACCATTTACACTACATTGGTGTGGCTCGAATAAAAGTTGCTCCCGTGACAATGCATGCTGTTGGACTACGTGGTAAATTGATACGGGCGGGGGTTCCACTTTTACCCTAGCCGTACCAAAAATCCAATGTAGTGCAAATGACATTAACTTTGTAATTGTTTCGACACCGAATGTTTTTCCACATAAAGTTAATTTTAGGTCTGACAACTCGAATTGTCTCCGGTTTCCACTCGGAGTTGTTTTATCGGAATCGCGCGGCTAGCGTATTATGATTTATGGGCCGGGTGACAGTGTTAGGCGTTGACCACAGTACATGCACATCATATCAGTAATGAGTGAATGACGACCAACAAACTCGGAAGACAGATACGACATATGTCGAGTTTGGAAAATGAGTGAACAATTGGAACCTGTTACTGCAGTTTTCAATTTATTTATATATTCGATTTATTTGGACTTAATGTGAAGGGGCTTTAGAAATAAAAGCTCTATGAATTAGAATTAGAATTTTGTACAACGGATCTCGAACGGTCACTGACAGTTAAAATACACTACAATAAATTGAAAGGCTTTCCTATTTTAATTGCTATTGTTTCTTTCTGGGCATACCATACCATTACATAAATATTTCTAGTTTTACCAAACCATCCGTTCCAGCTTTTTTAAGCTTCGAACTAATGACCAAAATTGCGTGACATGCGAGTGTTTATATTGAAAACTATCGAGTGATCTTGGAAAAACACAATCAATTTTGTTTGAAGTAAGTCCGATCAGATGCCCAAGTAAACATTACTAATGCGTCATTTATGGATAATTCGAATGCCAATTGTTCTTTGTTCACGGAGCTGTGATTAGCGCTCAAACAAGCTGGTATTAAATCAGTCTGAACCTTGGCCATAAAAAGTCTTGGTACTTTATATGGCAAGATTGTCGGCTCGGCATGTTTGCAGCTGGAACCTACAGTTTCTTGTTATTACCAGAAGCAAAGAAAAACGAGATTCTTAATGTATGTATTGTACAGAGTATGTAGATAGCCTGGAGTCATTTATAACAGTACAGATTCTTAGATTCTTAGCATTTCTCACGTATAGGCGTTCTATGTACCGGGGCATATCTGCATCTGCGTGTGTAGCTTGCTGAGCAGGAAATCGGAATTTAAGTTTGAGAACGCAATGTTAGAAATGTATAGCTGTCGGTATATCAGCATAGGAATATTGTAATTACTATTTCAATAACTTTGTTCCTCTAATGAATGTGTACTTCAAATTACCATTATTGGTAAAATCATCAATATATAATAAGTTTGTTAATCGAAGCTTGTGTTCAGTAAATACCATACCACTGATTCCTGAAACCGATACATCTTCACTTTAATTGGGTTCCGTTTTGGGCGTTGGTAGGAAATTAGTGTAATGTCAAAATAATCTCTGCCGGCGGAAAAGCTTTTCGGTCGGATGACTCCAGTGAGGATTCTGTGTTTTGCCGATGTCCTTCTGGTCTATATGCTGTTTACTGGTTATGCTACACCTTCATAAATGTTACTGTTAAAACCCCAGCGAGTTTGTTCCCGTTCGAAATGGGAAGTCAGACTGAGTATGCGATGTGCAGAGTAGAACAGCTGTTTACGAACATCAAGTTATGTATGCGAGTAATTGCTGTGTTCCATTTGAGTTTGAGAGATGACACATTGTCGTGCTCTAATGTCACTAATGGCTTCAATGTCAGGCGAGCCTTTTCAGTCCTGCTTATGAGTTCTGAATTTCTGTTGTAGGCCCGTATTGAGGAACTCGAAGATGAATTGGAACAAGAACGAAATGCACGTGCAAAGGTAAGGATCAATATTTATGATTAAAAGCTCCTCAGATTTTGAAGTGGAAGATTGATTCTTTCATCAAGATTATCGAGTCATTGCACAATCCAACATCGAGATTCATGAAAAGCCTGATTCAATAAATGCAAATTTGAAGATTAATCGAGTTTCTGACAATATGAATTTATACAGTGCCCTATCCAATAACTTGATCTTTTTACATATGAATAGCAACTTAAAACTATAGTTAATTAGGAACTACAATCCCGTCTTTTTTGTATAAATCTGTTCACTTTTTTAACTACTCAAATATTGGGAGCAAAAGGCCACAGACGCATTAATGACCAGACAAAGCGAGTGGTCACGAAATCCTTCAGCTGCGGGTAGATCAAGTGAAGATAATGCTGTTTGTTTCGTTTATTTATGGTGGTAGCGTCGATCGTCCCGGTTCAATGACCATGCCATCAAGCAAAATAGGATGAACAGAACGAAGCGCCTAAAAGAGACAATTTCCTGTTCACAGTTTGACCTCTTTAAGAAACCTTAACCTTTATATAATACCGTAACGCCGCTTTTGATCAGAAATTCTCACTAGTGCCAGACTCCAGCAATACTTTATTTCAGCCCCAGTTCGTAACGCATAAAAAAAACCAAGTCCCCTTGATATTCAATACTCTGGGTTAAATAATTTCTGGTGGGGGTAGGGTGGGGGATTACTGTATTTCCCGTTGCATTTTTAAGGTTTGTTTGTAGATCATACATTTTGATATATACTCAGTATATTATATAGTATACGCAACATATCTCTTTTTCAGTAAATTGTGAAAATACTGGTATAACTGGTATAACTGAATGCGTACGTGTAAATATATTATCCAATCAAATCCATTGCAGAACGTGTTTCAAAACTTCTACCCACATTCAGTTGCAAGTACAAAACTGGTGGGGAAGCCAATATGATTGTGATCCATTATTTGAGTCAAGAATGTATTTACACTGAAACTGTCATGAAATATATCACTATAATGTACGAGTATATAATATCAGGCGTTACCCGGTGTTAATTGGTAATTTTATTTTCGTCATTTACAGTCGGAAAGGTCGCGAGCTGAGCTGGAACGAGAACTCGAGGACCTGGGTGAGAGACTCGAAGAACAAGGCGGTGCTACTCAAGCCCAGGTGGGTACTTTTGCACATGCGCACTGGCATGGAGCGTGATATCTGAGATTTCGCAAGGCAAAACAAGCCATTTCAGCGCTTCAGAAAAACATTCCAAAAAAAAAGAAGAAGAGATAAAACGAACATGTTTATTCCACAATTATCTCACTATCGTTTATGCAAAAAAGTAAATCGATATGTTTTATGTAGTTTATGTAACGTCCTTTCTTCTTGTACAACCTGAAAACAGGGTCGATTTCGCGAATATAGATTTAACAGGGATGTTAAGCTGTTGGTCTAGTCTCTTGACGTTCTAACGGGGGACTAAAACTAACTCACGCGCTCGTCGATAAGAGTAAGCTAATGCCGGTGTTATGGTCTGTCACCTCCTCTCTACTGTTACAAGTCACTGTATGTAGTCTGTATAATAATGTAATGCGCATTTTATTACTATCCACATGAAAAGTGCACAATATAAATGCAATACCATTATTGTATTTTGCAGGCTGATATGAACAAAAAACGAGAAATCGACATGGCGAAACTGCGCAAAGACATCGAAGAACAATCGATGCAACACGAGCAGACTGTTGCAAGCATGCGGTCGAAACAACAGAACTCCCTCGCTGAGATGCAGGACGAGATCGATGCTCTGAAGAAAGCGAAGTCCAAGTGAGTTTGATGATAGTGTAATGTTTGGTTTCGTCCCTTAAACTCAATGATTGTTTATAAAAACGAATGTTTTGAAAACTTGTGTTTCTATAATTCTGGTTAGGACTTGCATAAACATTGCATTTTCCCACAGGTTTCTCCGACGATATATGTAATCTGGTTAAACTCATTGACTGCCTTAAACAAATGTTTTGCAAACTTGTTTTCCATATTTTTCCCACAGGTTTCTCAGAAAATAAATGTGACCTGTCGTCACACACTCACACACACCGCACACACGCACACACACACACACACACACACACACACACACACACACACTCTCTCTCTCTCACACACACACTCTCTCACACACACACACACACACACGCGCGCGCGCGTGAACACACACACACAGCTACCCTCATGCCGGAACAATGTGAAAGTGTACATTTAATGGCAGGAACTGTGCAATCACAAAAGATTCGTCTTTTTCTATCCTCTGATTAACTATGCTGCTACTCTAGATGTTGTGTGGTGCATACTTGTTTGTTTTTTGTGCTGAAAATCAACACCATAACTACTAAATAACTGTAATGCTGAAATATTAAATAATGTGTCATGCATGCATTGTTCTGTCTTGATAATAAAACAGCCCTATAGCTACTAAATGTAACGCCAACACTTCAATTTCGTGCTTCGATTAAGTACCAGCACTGCAATAGAGCAGGCAAAACATTCGATAGGAACTCATTATTGTCACCAGACACAGCTTTCAGCACATGGTACCACGCCCTTGTTTGACCTGTTTGACCTGTTTCTATTGTGGGGTGTCTAGTGACAATTGTAAGCGAAAATACTGAAAATTCTGAAAATATCGAAATACAAAACGGGCAGTACAGTAGCGGCGAATCTAGGCGGTGCCCCCCTCTCCCCCACCCCCCTTTTTCAGTCCAATTTTTCTTAAAAGCTTCAAAAAGTGTTCGGGCAAGCATACCCCTGGACCCATCTAGGTGCTGGCGCATTTGGCACTCGTTTTTACTTCAACACTTACGTCAAATGGTGCACCCCCTGTTTACTTTTCCAGATCCGCCCCTTCAGTATATATCTTTTTCTAGATTTTGTCTTCTAGTTTAGGAAATTTTCAAAGCGTTTTTTTGGTTCAAAGAGAGGTTTAGTTCCAGAAGAGATGGTCTCCCCTACCCTTACCCCTACCCTTACCCCTTTCCCCTACCCCTATCCCTCTCCCCTATTCCTCTCCCCTACCCCTCTCCTCTACTCTACCCCTCACGCTACCTCTAACTGCTACATGTTTGTGTCGTAAATGGAACCACGTGTTCATGTGTCGCTCTCTATATGAATAACATCACTATAACTGCTAATTATAGACCGCATTGCATGCTAAGTCAGTAATCACATAATGCATGCTTAATTTATATTTGTATCTGCAAACTAGAGTTGAAAAGGAGCGAAAGTATATCACTGAGGAAGGCGATCAGTTATCAATCAACCTTGAAACGCTGAAGAAGCAGAAAGTATGTAGTACATGGTCTATGTTCCCTTGATATTGATTTGTTTTTACTTTCGTAAACTAGAAATGAAAAGGAGAGAACTGCTCTTCAATGTGAAGGAGACGACTTAGCGGTTAGCCTCGAAACCATCCAGAAACAAAAAGTATGTTTTACTTTTTATTGTGTTTTATTATATTTGTTATCATTTCATTTTAGTTGTATCTACATTGGATGTTGGAAATTTCTTTCCATTCAATATTTACTTTACATTATTCAACAAATTTCTGTTTCTTTCATTCACATTTAATATATATTGTTTCTTTCCTTTCCTTTTCTTTTACTTCTATTCCTTCCTAGGGTCCCCTTTCATCTTCTCCTTCACAGCCAATCTCCTTCCTCCTCCGATGTTTAACCTCATACAGCCGTCCTTACTTTTCGTTGCCCTTTTAACACCCTTGATTCATAGGCCCAATCGGACAAGAACAATCGCTCGCTTTCAGATGAACTGTCTGAGGCAAGAGCTCAAAATGAAGAACTACGGAAATCTGTGGCAGACCTCGAAGTCGTAAAGTCACGTGGCTCCCAAGAAAACGCTGAAGTGACAAGGAATCTTGAAGGTGCCGAATCGAAAGTTGGCCAGTTGTCTAAAATAAAGAAAACGCTCGAACAACAACTGGACGAAACGAAAAAGAGCTTAGAAGATGAGTCGAAGGTATGGTATTATATTTTGATTATAATAGCTTGACTCTTAATTGATTAATAATCATTTAATTTAAAAAGCTACATAAAATATTCTGGGTTTTCTCTAGCGTCCGCATCAATCTTCTCAATCATAAGATACTTTTTGAATTTTTTTACAGTAAATATAATTCTGCTTTATATTTAAACTCAGTTGAAATTTAGCCTTGGTTTACTCCTCAGCCCTTTATTAAAGAAGAGCAGTTGGTAGCAGAAAGCAGTTCCGTATTTTTTGGTTTGAGCTACAGACTTTCCCTATTCTACTAATAATCCAAAACAACTGGTCAACTGAAAAACGTCGACGATAAACGATCTATTTTCATAGCTCGAAATGGTGGTAACATAATTCATAGTATCTGAGGATGTTATGGACATGTTTGACTTTAATGTTCTGTGAATATGAATATTCTTGTTTGAGTCTTTCGATACTTCATGTAAGTGGATTTTCCCTGACACAGACCGGATCTTGGAGCCACAAGTAAACCCATATACAACAGTGGTCAATGAATTATGCCTACTCTAGAACCCAAAGTCACCTTAAGTCGCACAGAGTCGCACAGTTTTCTGGTGAATTTTGTGCTTAAGTCGCTCAAAGTCGCACAAAGTTGCACAAAGTTGCGGCGACTTTGGGTCCCAGAGTAGGCGTTGAATTGTTTGTATGATTTGCAGGCGAGATCAGATGCACAGAATAAACTGCGTAATCTGGAGGCCGAGTTCGACAACCTACAAGAGACACTGGAGGAGACAGAAGACGGCAAAGCAGATGTTCACAAACAGTTGTCTCGTGCAAACGCTGAGCTTCAGCAATGGAAGTCTCGCTATGAGCAAGAAGCGCTTGGAAAAGTGGAAGAGCTTGAAGATGCAAAGTTAGTGGTCCTAATTGCCTTCGTGTAAAGACAATGATTTTTCCAGCTCTTTTATGGTTTCGGGTTTTCGAAACAAACACAAACGCGCTCTCTGTCAATCCAAAATATGTGCAGTATATAGCATCTTCTTGGAAGCTACATTGCACAGAGTGTATTCCGATTCAAAACTGAAAGCAACTGATACATAATATTCTCGTAACGTACCGCCGGCACTTTGAACTTAGGGAAAGTATTTCCGAATTTTTCCTCTTCTAATATCTCACTTGATAATAGCATTCTATAAACTCGCGCTTGTCGTATTTTAGATTACTCTCCCCAAAATACCATATATGGAGATATCCGTACAACAATACCATATATGGAGATATCCGTACAACAATACCATATATGGAGATATCCGTACAACAATACCATTTACAGCCATTAAGACTCGCTACATGCAAAATGGACGATAAGCTTATTCACTTTGTGATCTTTCAATAAGAGGTGTAACCACAGTTAGACGCCTCAATGACGTACGAGAAAGTGAGTGAATCGTTAGCATAACTTTTCCTCTAGAGAATTTTGGGAAATCTTGTTTTGGTCTTTTTTGATGCCCTCAAAATGCAGCAAATGCCATTTCTAAGACCTGTATTTATACGATTTTCTCGCGGCCATACCCACCGTGAGCTAACGCTTTCGGTGCTCACTCGTTTTGTCGCTAAAATCTAAGTCTGACAACGGCAATGGCTAGCTAAAATGAACAAATCATATATATACAAGACTTATCCTCCATATTCTACTCAACAGACGCAAACTAACAGCCAAACTTGTCGAGACAGAGGAGCTCCTTGGTCAGTTCCAAGTACGAGCCAGCAACGCCGAGAAAGCAAAGAACAGGCTGAATTCCGAGCTGGAGGATGCAATGCTCGACCTGGAGAAGGTAAACGCGTTTCTCGAGGATACACTAACTTAGGGGCGCGCCATTTGATACCGTGGGGGAGTGGGTGGAAGAATGATTTTGTTGAAAATTAAATTTTGGCTTCGAGGTTTTCGCATTTCCTCTCTCTTTCTCTCTCTTTTTATCTACAACCTTTTTGTTGTGCAAATGTCTTTTTGTCCTTTAGATGGGTCGCAATGGCTGCCATCTATTATATGTAACACATAGCTAGTTTAATTACAGAACTCTTGCTGATGATTAATTTTAACTTGTAAATTACTCTTATGGTATTAGATATATTATTCAACCTATGGACCTATTCGTCTTTTTAATTTTAGTGTAGCTAGGTATTCCGTATTAGTGTATGGAGGGGTTTCCCTCTGCTAGATGTGCTCGACACGTTAATACTGAAGTTGTTATTATTACTACCTTGTAGGCCAGTAACGAGCGTGCAAACCTGGAGAAGAATAAGAAGAAGATTGACCAGCAGATCAACGAATGGAAAGGAAGGATCGACGATCTGCAGGCCGAGCTGGAGGCTTCACAGAGAGATGCCCGCAACGCATCCACTGAGGTTTGGCATTTCTATCAGCATATTTTGTACAGAACAGCTGAATTTCTTGTTTGGTTGCTGTTTGTTTATTACATGAAGTGTTCTCCTTGTTGCAGGTGTACAAGCTGAAGGCGTCCCTTGAAGAGTCTGGCGAGTCTGTTGAGGCTCTCAAGAGGGAGAACAAGAGTCTCCACGGTACGAAGCGTGTTGGAAGCTTTTGCTATACTTTGTCTTGGGTTTTTCGATCAACCTTTTTCTATGTCTGTCTATCTCTGTGTTCTTTGTTCTGTCTGCCTGTCTAACTCTGTGTTCAGTCTACCTGTCTATCTCTGTGTTTTATCTATCTATCTATCTGTCTGTCTGTCTCTCTTGATCTGTCTGTCTGTTTGTTTGTTTATTTATCTATCTTGTGTGTTCTGTCTTTCTCTCTATCTCTGTGTTTTGTCTCTCTGTCTGTCTGTCTGTCTGTCTCTCTAGATCTGTCTGTCTGTTTGTTTGTTTGTTTGTTTATTTATCTATCTCGTGTGTTCTGTCTTTCTGTCTATCTCTGTGTTCTATCTGTCTATCTATCTATCTCTATGTTTCTGTCTATCTTTGTGTTTGTGTTTCTGTTTCTGTATTTCTACGTATTTCTGTCTTGGTGTTTCTCTCTGTGTTTATATTCTTGTCACTCGGCCTCTTTGTATCTTTCTGTAAAGCAATTTCTTTGTATGTGTGACTCAGTCCCTCTGGTCCTCCAATGTCTCCTTGGATGTGTTCCATGTAACCTTTCGTGGTTTGTCCAACCAGCACTTACCACCCATTTGTCGTCCCTCAGGCGAGATTGCTGACTTGGCTGAACAGCTCGGTGATGGCGGAAGGTCATCAGTGGAGGTGGAGAAGATCAAGAAGAGGCTGGAAATGGAACGCGACGAGCTTCAGATGGCTCTGGAGGAGCTGGAGGCCGCGTTGGAGTCCGAGGAAGGAAAGGTTGTGAAACTTCAACTGGAGGCATCGCAGCTGAAGCAAGACAACGACCGTAAAATGGCTGAGAAAGACGAGGAACTGGACACGACAAGGTACGTTGCATCTAAATAATAATAATAATAATAATAACAACAACAACAACAACAACAACAATAATAATAACAATAATGATAATAATAATGATAACAATAATGATAATGTCAATGCAGCGGGTATCAATTAGTTTTATTTTTCTCGGGCAGTTACTCATTTTAGAGATATTTAAATATGAAGCTAGCTTTATTTTAATTTTTCGAAGATTTTAATGTTTAAAAGTATATTTGCTACTGTAGGGAAACTTTTTATCACGTTTTTTGTCTCTTTTTAATATCCAATTTTAACATAATTTTAGTGTACAATAGTTAATGTTACCAAATTTGTAAATGTTTTGTATATTTTCAATAAAGAGTTATTATTATTATTATTATTATTATTACCATCACTATTGTTATTATTATTATTATTATTATTGTTATTATTATTATTATTATTATTATTATTAGTATTATTATTAGTATTATTGCTAGTATTACTATCATTATTATTATTATTTATTTTTACTATATGCAGCAACATGATCAATTGATCAATTGGTTCATAAGAAAGTGTAGACAAGCGTATAGAAGTATTTTAGCTTTAGAAAACAGATTCGTTGCAAATGCATAATAGCTTTTGGTATCTATGTAAAAAGAGAAAACAGTAATGCCAAACGCAACGTACCAAGTTATTTCTGTCATTTATTTCATTCCTCGTGATTTATTTACATAAAAGTGATCTTCTTTTAGATAATCATGGCAAGTCAGAAGAAAGTTAATCCACAGGCTGCATACGTTAGGAGCTGTGTAAACAGAAAACATATCTCGGCGTTATCATTATCGGTGTTTCCAAAACGTTATCGAATAACTTACCCTGTTATTGCCCACAACTAATGTGGATTTAACAGCAAATATTACGGCATTACTTGCCAATCGCCAAGATTCATTCGTTTATGGTAGTTTTACTCATAGAGTACAGCATTTTGGGTACGGTGTTGTAAGCAATGCTCTTGAGCACTTTTCTACATTTAGTAATAAATGCCGTTTAAAAATATCAAATGCTTAATAGTCGTCCCCTTAACGACATTAACGTGAGAGATTTCTTTAGAAGCTGGTCATTCCCTTCTCTCGAGGTGAGATGTGTATATCATCCCTGTATTCAACACAGAAGTCAAATTGCATCCCGGGATAGGAATGAAACAAAACAAATAAGTGAGCTTCGTCTCTGTGCTCGTGTTCATGTATAAATGGAGCCTTAGTTGAGGGACAACTGAACTTGTGCATCAGCTCTTATCGAAACGACGCAAGAATATAGCGGCTCTTGGCTGCTCGGCCCCTGCAGTGACTGTTCAATCGTGACGGCACTTCAGATCTTTGTATGAATTCAAGTATTCTACTTATCTGCCAATACCCAACTGAATGTGATATATACAACAGGTGTACGGTAATGTGTTTGGCCTATCAAGATTTAATATTATCATAATTTGATGATTGGCTAAGATCATCTGGACTTCTTCTTTTACGAACAACTTCAAAGGATTTTGTTATAAAACTACTTCAATAACGGTCAGGTTCTTTAATAAGTGCAAAACTCAAGTATCGATAAAGTGTCATGTTGCCTCTCGTTTTCACAGCTTTCAAAATAAGCAAACATATTAAACAAATATGATCCGATTTTCACTTCTAAATAAAGCACATTTTCACAGATTATATTTGTTCAGCTTTTACTTTGCACGGATTGTTTTCAAGTTGGTAAGCTACGGTCTTCTTGATTTTGGTGAAGACATCGCCTTCGCAACTCGGAACAATTGAGATCTCTCAAACACAGGTTTGTAAGGCTTGTTCAATCTTTGTTCTTGGTCAAGATATTGCTCATAATTTCCTGCACATTTACATGTTAGTATCATAGTTTTACTCACAAGCTTCATATTTGCTAATCTTTATATAATCAATTGTCAATCATGTCGGTGGACCGTTGAACAGGGACAAAGGTACTTTATCTCTTGATACTCAAGAGATGCAGTCAAAACAAGTCACTTTCCTGGCCATAACAAAGTGAATTGTCTACTTTTAAACTACTTATGGATGTTTAATAACTAAGTTCATTGACGTTTTCCCTTAAAAAGCAGACTCGTGCCCGTTTACATTAGCGGATAAGTTTTGTCCCAGACGATAAAAACTATATTCATCAATGTCGTCGTCCCAGAATGTGTTTCATCCTAGGAAGAAACCCGTGCATCTCTCCCCAGATGAACCTCGTTCAGCCAACGCCTTTAGTTTCGTTCCAGGATTTGAAAAAACATAGTTTACATATAATTGTTCATCTTAGTACAAAAGACATGAATTCATCTCGCCCCGAAATGTAAACAGTAAGAAGAAAATGATCTACACCCTACAAATAGAATCATTCTGAACCTTTACTATTCTGGGATGAAATCTCTCATGCATGAAACATCTGTCTCAGACAGTTCGCTAGGAATTGGTGGGAAGAAAGTGAACTAGACCGAAAAAGACAAAAACTAAATTGTTCTCGTTTATAGAATAAACGTGTAATCCAGATAAACAATAAACGGAAATAAGACTTTTAAGAAAATCATCATGAATGTTGCATTTGAAGGCCGATAATACGACCGCTATATAATGTGTTTGTACTAGAAAGGCAAAACGGTGCGTTCGATTGACCGTGATTCCGAGATAGGAATACACTGGAGACTGTTTCAAAAGGTCTCTAACCTCGAAACAATAGCATAATTATACCGCATTATAAATTATGGTCATTGTTGGAATTCGAGGAAATGAGTGTTGGCTGAAACCTTCCAAAACACTGACCGTTCTCATGAAATAGAAGACAACTATCATTCCATAGTCATAATCTAACTGCAATATATAACTCCCTTTCTTTCTGCTGTAATCAATATAGGTACTATAAAATGTGGGGCTATTTTGTATTTCTGTTCGTGGCGTTTCTTACGAAGAACAACGCACGCGAAATGACACGAGCACTCGCATGTGAACAGCAACTTCCGAGTACCGTGAGCCCTCAGATGTGTGACAAGATACGTTCAGCGGTCACCACCCTGCAACTCTCCGTTCAACACATTGATAACAAGGTGCGTTCGCTTCAATGGAATTCTGATATAAAAACGTAATTCAAACACTAAAGAAACTATTGAGCTGGATGTCATCGCGATTATAGCTATAGTCCTTGAAAGATAAGAGTGAAAGTAATTCACGGCTGTATTAAACGAAGAGCATCACGGTTATACTAAAAATGTTCTGATTTCTGAAAAATAGAACATTTTGTGTTCCATAGTTAACCAATATTACAACGAAGCAATTGTTTTGAACAGAAAACTTTTGTTTAAACAGGTATGTCGACGTTTTGTGCATTTGAGGCTATTCTAATATTTTTTCTTCGGGCCAACGCTGAATTCACTGCAAAATACTAAAATAGTGTCCTGGGAAACACAGGTTAATATTCAAGTCACTCATATTAGTCATTAGTGTAGTATATAAGTTTTTGTTGTTGGATTTTGGCCGAGACATTACGGACGCATATGTAGGCCGTGATACTGGTGTTTTAACCTCCCTCCTATATATCATCCCACGTCAAGATGTTATTTAACAAAGGTTGTGCTCGCTCTGTGGAAGCCGTAAGGTGACGATAAGAGTGTACCTATCAAGTGAGACCTACAAGAACTACTGACCTACCATTTAGTGTGCGAACGAAACAAATCGAACGACTCTATTCAGCTACCAATAACCAATGAAAAAGAACTTCTGATCCATTTGAAACCTTAATAACTGTGTTCTGCATAGTGTAATAAATCATTACCAAAGTTTATCATAATCGATCAGAGAATACAAAGGTATGTTTGAGTCTGTGAATCCATGATATGGAGACGCTCTTGGTCAGCACATGTGTAATGCCGTCACTGTAAATAAATTAAGTGGCATTTCCTTATTAGGTTCGCGAGAGCTCTAGGAGCGCTGTGGATGAGGCGATACAAATCCTAGGATCCTCAACAAAGTTGCTTAAAGAAAAGATCCCTCAGTTCTTACCTCACAGGAGTAAGCGTGATGTTACAATATCTTGGAATGGTGTCGTCGATGAAAGTAAGTAAGGACCAGTATGGTTATAGCAGCCGAATAATCGACAGAGTTAGGAAGGCGTAGTTATCAGTGTGCCCGTCAATTTTCAACAACAACAACAACAACAACTATATTTTACACTTAAATGTTACAAGAGAATAGAGGAAAAAGGTATAGAAATTTACAAATTTTCAAGTGAAGGTCACCTGTAATAACCATATAGGGCTAAACGAGACAGGTGACCTTTAAGTGCGAGGTGTAATAATTATTATATTGGTCCATAGACATGGCTAGTGCTGTATCTGGCGAGCAGGTATCCCCCATTTTCCGAGAGGAAAAATCGGTGAGCATTGCCCGCCAGGTAGGCTAAATTAGGAAAGTTCTACTGAGCTGGTATTCCACGAGAGTTTCCGTAAACTATGTCCCTCTCTTATGTGTGGTACTAAAAATGTCAAACTAGATAAGGCAGCTTTGATCTGTCTTATATTCTATAACCAGAACGCGAAAAATAATTGTGACAGAAGTTTATCACCATCTGGGAGGCCGGATGTGTTGTGATAGACACCTGAGAACTAGTTTTCTAAAACCTATTTCGTTCTGTACTTTGCAGAAATCACATTGCATGTAAAATGCATACAATAGAATAATGTACACTAAAATAATAATATGTAATAATCAAAACTTATACCACATATACATTTGTATGACATTGTGTGACGTCATTATCATAGAAAATTTATGAGATTGTTTCCTCAATGCGAATGAAACTGAGGGCGCACATAACTCACACCCCCCCCCCCCCTCCCCTACACGTGTATGTGTAATCTACTGATAATGGCGCTGACCATTGCCCTGCAGGCGTCTTTTCTCACCTACGCTCACTTGCTACAAAGGCTGGTGAGGACGCAGTGAAGGCTGTCAAAGAGGCTAGTAATGAGATCCGCCGGGCGATTGTTGGAGCTGTTACATTACACCGCGGAGGGGAGGGACAGGACAAAATTGCAGCTGTCGCGGTTGAAATCATGGGAAAGATAATGTCCAAGCGCTCCACTGACCAGAGCGAGACAGGTGAGTAAAGTAACTATATCATTTAAACTTTGACATAAATTCCTTTGGAATGGAAACTGGGGAGGGCAGAAAGTGTCTCCGCCGGTTTACACTACTTTACCTAATCAAGGGAAGATTATTCCAAAGATAAGCTAATTCTCATACATGGGTCGCCTGTCATGACAATTACTGCAGATTAATTGTTAGAGTTTTACATTTCGGGTACACTTTTTGTTAGGGATAAGATAACAGTAGGATACAAGATACTAACTCCTATGAGAATTAAATGAGCTTTGATATGTTTCCATGGAAATCGGTTTTCAGTAACAAGTATGCACAAATTTGGATTTTTTTTAATATAACTTTTTAGAGCATGTTTCCTTTGTCGATATCATAACTTGGATAATAACTCGAATCAATAACTTGAGTTTTATTTTAAATATCCGTCAATTCAATTGGTTGAAGCCCACAATTTTCTGTTTAGCCCCAGGCCCCTCCCTTGCTGCAGCAGACATGAAGGTGAAGAAAGCTATGAAAAAGGCAGTGACGTCAGGGATGGACGGATTCTTGGATATGTTGAAGTTCATGGAACCGAAACTTGAACAGCTACTCAAAGGGAAGGTGGAAGTTCGTAAGTATTAGAATCGGTAACCAATTCTAGCATTTGCATTGGTTCACAAACATCAATATAATTAATCAATCATTTACTTAATACGTATTGTACTTGAGTTAAACAAACTCGTTAATACACGCACGAGCATGAGATAAAAGTTTAGAAAGTGTAATAATTAAATGTATGACATTAAGGACATTTTTGTTTGGTACTATTCCGGAATATGAATAGTCGGAATACATCGGAATAAGCGTTCGTTTGGGAGCTATTCCTATTCCGAAATATTTGGAATACACTCTGCCAGAATGTATTCCGTGTATTCCTACTCGAGTGCGCCCTATTATTGCACTATACAAAATGAAGCTAATTATGTTTTTTTACTAAATTTAACCCATACAAGCTTTAGCTGAAGGACGGAAACAGATAGAACAACTGGTGAGGTACGAGTCAGGGGGATTACTGAAGTATTACGACGAACAGGCAAAGCACGCTGTCCATGGGGCAATAACAAAAGTGAACGGACTCATTCAGGACGTGTATGCTGCAGGACAAACAGACGCCAGCGGTATGAATACAGTGGATTTTAGTACAGCACAGCACAACACAACACATTACAACACAAGTCAACACAACACAACACAGCACCTCAACTCACCATCCACCCTGCCCGTCAACCACCTATCCACACCGCTACGCTCCACTCGCCACATGCACACAAAGC
>JANUFV010061107.1:0-11002 GCA_024757865.1 Epizoanthus scotinus
AGAGAGAGAGAGAGAGAGAGAGAGAGAGAGAGAGAGAGAGAGAGAGAGAGAGAGAGAGAGAGAGAGAGAGAGATGAAAACTGCGAAGAAAATGTCGAAAATCGATGTTTTGTCTGGTCTGAATGTTTCGACACTGCGCGGTGAACAGTGAGTTAAAAGAGCGCGAAATCTTCCCGCCAAAAACTCAGGAAAGACGTGTCGCACCTCTAGGATGATGATGACGTAATTTGAAACAAAATCGTTTATAACGTTTTTATTAAACGTTATCTAGCACAAATGTTTGGCATTTATACAGGTACTACAACGAGGCTGTCTTTATTGGCAGTGATATATTGTGCTTCACCAATTTTTTTTTTGCCCCCCAAAAAACGAAACCAAGTTTGTGACGTTCAATCCGGATGGATACCGCCGTTAAATGTTTATTTTTCGAGATCTACAAGAGTATGAAATTTGTTTCTTTTGATTTGCAGCCGTTTTCGAGTACGAATTATTTATTTATTATCTTATGATCTGTGTTATGATATTTTTGGATTGTTATTATTATTATCATATAAACGTTAAAATTGCAATCAGGCAATGATCACATCAACATTCCACAAATATACGAACCGCTCTATAAACATTAGCATGTTTTACTGCCAGTGTTTTATAACGACGTTTGTCGTTTTTATTATTCAGTTTCATTTTAACTGATGAAGAGAGAAGCTATTCTTTCGAAACGTCTTAGACAATTTTTAAAAAGTCAGAGTCAAACCCATTTTAATATTTTATTATTATCATTATTAGTATTATTATTATTATTATTATTAATAATATTATAAATTTGTCTTTCATCCACCCAACAGGTTAAATTAGACCTAGCGGCTTCAAATCTGAACGGGAGAGTCATAAAACTTGTAGTTTATTGCAATACAGTGAGCGATGGAGATTCCTGCTTGTTGTTTAAACTGCGGGGACACTCTGACTGTAAGTAGTAAAACTTAAAGTTAAATTAAAGGGGTTATAACACAGTAATGCGCATGCTCTCTAGTTATGTCAGAAACAAAGCCTACACATGTATAGTCATGAAACATAAGTTTTAACTCAACAGGATAACAAGAAATGATAAAATGGTTATATATTGTGAAAACAAAGTGTCTAAATCAGTACAAGCAACACGATTTTGAAAACGAATGTATTTATCATATTTTTAAATGTCTAACTTGGACCGAAATTAAATTGAGAGTTTGTAATCCGTTTTAATCTTTCCCAATTTAACCATACACGTTCCTTTTCAACTGATCATAATCTCTCTTAGGTTTTTCTACCACGATAACCTGTTATTTTTAGATTTCTTTTGATTTGTGGAGAATTTCATACATGGCAAAAATGCCTTAAATTGCCGTGACATAGCTCTTTCAAGTCCAATGGCGCTCGACAATACGAAACTTTGCAAACAAGATCCTCAGATTACCTTGCACTATAAACATTGTAAAACTAAATTTAAAAGAGCATTTTCCCAATGAAAAGTTGGGCTATCTTCGATTACCAAATCACAAAGATACTGTATTTGTTGTGCATAGAACAATACAGATCATAAAACAAAATCTGACCATTGTTATCATCTTTGATAGCAACTACTAAAACTTTTTTTTTTAATTTTTGTTGAAGCTTGAAGTGATAGTACAGATGATATTTAGAAATTGCCAACTGAAATCAACCGTGCGTTTGTTGGAGTATAATGGCAGTTTCTGCTTTGGTTTTACTCGCATGCTGTATAATTAACAGTTATTATCAGAAATATATGTAAACAGTGGCAAAATATTTAACAATGATTTAACAATTATTCCCCAAAGTGGAGGTTACTTATCAAGCTGCTTCGGCAAGGTAAATATCCATTGCTACTAACCGACACTGAGGCGAATAATTTGTTTAGTATATACCAAACCAGTGAAGAGCCATAGACATATAATTATATATTTTCTGTCCTATTTCTCATATAGAGCTGAGAAAATAAATCCGACATGGCAGCAAAACAGGACGCTATTTTGTCTCGTTCACGCATGAATGGCTGGAGGTGAATATTCGTATCATGATTAACCAATCAGAGCGCGCGAAAAGCACTGTTCGCTGCTTTGGTATATACTAATAAAAAATATATATGTTTTGGTATATACCAACTAAATATATATATATAGCCAAACTTCTGGCTGATTATTAAATTATTAGAAATCACGCGCATCATGCACAGGCCAGTTGTTCAGTTTTGTTGACCTTAGGTTTGAGGGAGACGAGCTCGCAATACTTCAACACAGATAAGTTATTCGTGAAATTATACATCTTCTAAAGCTATTCAAGTCAGTTTCAGATCTATTACAACTGGCGTGGTACATTGGGAGATAAAAGCCCGATTCTAGAGACGACACATCCTAGACGCAGTGGATATTTTAGAAAAGCTCTGATGCCACAAATAATAAATTGACTAAATTGCTGTTGAAAAGGAATCGAAGATTACAACTAATACGCTTTTACGTTACTTGTTGTAGGTGAAGACCACTCAAGCTATTACTTCCAGTCATGCGCTGTAGAGACATTGTCTACTGTGCTGTATCCTTCACCATCGATCACGCTACAGCAGTTGTCTTTACCCGATGTAAGATTTTACCATCTTTTCTTAAGCATGTTAGATTTTAACAAACGAGGTTCTTTACCAATTGTATAATTGTTAAGAGACTAGACATTGCCTCAAATATTTTAAATTTAGTGACATTTCTTCAGTTCCTTATTACCAAACCTTACACTTTATATTTTAGCAGAAACCAACAGAGTCAATGACAATTGTCTATGCACCATCTACCACTGTGATATATCTAAATATGGGCAACACCAACTACAGCGAACAGATTAATACCAGCGATAGCGATGTTGCTGTGACAGTAGCTGCAGCGTCTGCTGGGGGACTGGTTCTAATTATCCTGATCTATGCAGTTGTGATAATACCTCATGGCAGGAGAAAAAGGTGAGAACCTGTTAAAAAGCAGGAGTTTGAGCAATTGTGGGTTCCATATATTGAAACTGGACATTACTGATACTGGGAAACTATTTCGATTTTTGTGCCTATGAATGTTAAAATTACCTCTATCTCAACTAGATGTTTGTTAAAATAGATTGTTTTCACACAAAATGGTGTCAAAGAAAAACTAATATTAGAACAACGTATCTACATGTAGTTCAGTGTGGTGTCGTGTCATATACAATGATGCATAGTTATGCAAGACTACTGACTGGCCAACCCTCGAGATATTTTCAGTATTACGGTACATCCCATAATATCCTGTAACGTTTGGACACATTCCACGTCCCTTGTTATTACATTGTCATGTCGTACGTAACGTTTTTATGGTCTGAATCAACATCATCACAGTATCTGGCGTTTCGTGCACCTTGAGAGGAAACTAAACAGCTAACTGTCTCTTCCTGTTGTTCGTATTTACAGTAAAAAAGCTAAAAATGAGAGGTGACGGTAGGGAATGGAGCGGTGAAGCCACAAGCGAGCGACCCAGCGAACGTTACATCCTCAATTGCAAACGCTGCAAATTGCCCTATTCTCGACGGGAAGTAGTAAAATGAATGGACGACTTGCAGTCTTAACTTATGCGTAGAGCGCTTGCAGTTTCCGCTATGGTAACTAAAGTTTGAGTGATATCTCATATAAAAGGAAACCTGGAAAAATATTCCTTCCGAAAATGCTCGAAAAAATATTTTTAACACGTTTGTATTCGGATACAACGTGGCTGCGACTATTAAATGACTCAGTAGAGAATGCTACAGACAGAAAAGTGTCATTTTCCATTTGTGTTTGGATACGATATTTAAACATATGTTGATTATCAGTTTTAATCAACACGTAAATCTTGGTAATTTATGGCTTAGTTAATAGTAAAATAGAAACAATATAGATTGAATTAAATATACAGCATAAATCAACCATTTACGTTGTCTGCATTTATCCAGCTCTACTTCGCCCATTTTAATCTCGCGACTTTTATCATTTATTGTAATAATAATTTATAATAATAATTTATATATTATAATAATACTACTGATTTATAGCAGTTTAAAGAATTATAGTACAACAAACATCTTACTAAGCGATTGGCCCAGCGGCCAGGAATTGTAAGAACACCCTGACACATTCACCCGCCAGCTGGCAGCTCTATACATATACACGTACATATACTGTGCATTAAAGATTTTTAAAACCAGCTAGTTAGGGCCAAGTGAGGGGTTGTTTCTCGGGTATTCGTGGAGGCGCGGTTTCTGATGTCTTCTGTTCCCCGAGCCAGCCACAGGGAGCCCACGCGCAAAATTCAGTGGCAAATGATAAATACACTTATTAATAAAGAAACGGTTTAAATGTTATGTGCTTCAGACAAAAATATCAAAGAAATAATGAAATGTCCTGAAAAAAAATTGTAAAAAACGGAAGAAAATTCAAGCAGTTATGCGCCAACGAAAATCAAGTTCGATTTACTGGTTCTCAGTCTCTCTGTAAGCAACTAGCGCGCGGTCGTGACTAAAATGAAGCGAGCTAGGGGGGAGGGGGTTAGGGTGTAGTGGAAGAGTAGTATAAGTAAAGGGATGAAACAACAGCGAATCTTTCCACAGATATGTACCGCCTTTAACTGGGGCACTTGTGTGACGCCACGCGCGGTGATAAATTCCCGAAGATTTCTCGGAAGCCAGATTGGAAAAAAGACACAATGTCTTTATCTGTATTTAATAACCCTAATAAAGATTTATTATTATTATTATTATTATTATGAAGCCGATTATATCTAAGCATGTGAGCCAGATTGACGTGATCGGGTGATCAAAGCTTTCTTGATCGCGTGTATACGATAGGGAATATAAACAAACCAACAATAGCAACAAACAACAAGAAAGATGGACTGTGAAGTCGACCGTTCGGTTGCCATTACAAACATCTTTGAATTCGTTCAACGTGATGCACAAATAAGCTGTAGTGGATAATGAACCCCAAGCGAAAAAACAGAAAACTCGTAACTTACACTTATCCGCTTTCTCCGTTGTCGAATGGTAACCTAAGTTATTAAGAGTATTTTATTGTTTACACTAAGTTTAAATTACTATAAATAAAATATAGTCGTTGTATGAATTAGATAAACGAAACACCATCAAACAAAAATACACTTTGTTTTGGATTTTAAATGACAAAGCTTGGTAAAAGGAACTGATTTTTTTTCTTTTCAGGATACATTAAAATTGTTTTGGATTTTAAATGACAAAGTCTGGTAGGAGGAACTGCTTTTTGTTTGCTTCAGGATTCATCAAAATTACATTCCTCTGCCTCTGGAAAGTCATTTCGTAACGCTGACTGAGATCATGGCCAAATACAAACTGTTTTCCTCGGACAAAGAAAATATGCTGTCCGAAGAATAGTTTGGAAGATTACTAAGAAAAGGGATAAGCGGACGGTAACAATAAATGCCGGTACTAAAGAGAAGAAAATAATATGGTGGTTATACGCGGGTTTAACTCAGTAACGTCGATCATTTAAGCCATTTTAATCAACAAGCACCAGCCTCTGTCCCCATGGTTTCCAGTGTCAAGAAAAACGAGTTCAGCGAGTGGATGTCTACAAGCGAGTGTGCTAGAAAACGACAGTCCAATTTTAGAGCGAGTAAAATTTTTCAAAGATTTGTCATTTACAGTGTTTGTAAACAAATTGAAAGTTCCGAATGTTATGTTGGACTATTTAAATAAGTTGCAGCCTACCAAAACATCGCTGGGCACATTATTCAATTGAATTCGTAATTCGTTATTTAAAATGATGGCAAGATGATGTCAGACAACAACAAAAAGCACACAGTGATGAGGCAAAAAGAACTAGCAGTAAATATCAAGATGCTCCTTTCACTCGCGAGATACTGCCATTTGCATGGTCGAGCATTCAAAAATACTTGTTAATATATCAAAAAAAAAATCCCCGAGTCAATTCTTCATATTGTAAGATGTGTACCTGGTTATCGACTGGAAACTAAATGGTACATACTTTGCCGTAGTCACGGAGAAAATGAGTCAAAAAGAAATACACGGTTATGTTGCGCCAATTTCAAAACAACAAAAAGGTACGTAAGCAGTAATATAAGAAATAAATCAGGTAAAATCGAAATGCAACTTGTATCTACAAACGTAGAGCCTCAGTTCTAAAACAATTGGACAAAAGTATTATTTCGCTATCAGTTTCAAACAATTTCGACTATTTTGTACACGGTAGTCTACAACTTTAAAACGAAGAAAATGATCAGTGTTATTTTCATTATCGTGAAACAACAAGCAAGCTAGCATGCAAGATCACCTTAAACATTGAAGTAATAATTTCAGAAAAATGATTTGCGAAAAGATGCAATAACACAAAAATGACAAGGAAAATGTGTTGGCCCAAAGTCACAAATTGTAAAAATCTGTAAATAAACAGTTTAGCAATGTTAACACTACAAGAGAATTTCTGCTGACTATTATGTCCTACTTGACTACTTCGCCTCTGAACATCTGTAAACATGGAAGGCGAAGGATTCAAGGAAGGCGGATTCCACGATTAGTAATTTGGTTGTTAGTCTACCAGCAATACCAATTCGACTAATTAAATTATAAAGTCATTTATGAAATAACGTTACTAATATATATCTATATATAATCAATTGATATCAGGTACAACATGTAGATAAAGATACGTATACACGTATATTACTTTTATTACAGCATCAGCAACAGTTGGAACTCGATCTAGTAACAACTTCAGAACTGAACTTACGTTTGAATGCCATTCCGACAGCTGTACTGAGAACTCGGGCAATGAAACATATATTCTGTGACTGTGTGCATTCAACGAGACACGGAAAACGTGAAGCAATGAACTCGCAAAGTTGTATAAATGATCGGCTCGTTTATCAATATACACAATTGTGGTTCTACAGAAACGTTAGATCATTCATCTATAATTGAAATAACTGGTTACTAAATGTCGCCAGTCGATGTTGAACCAAATTAACAGATATACACAGAAAGACAGAAAATTCATCAGTGTTATTTTCATTACCGTGAAACAACAAGCAAGCTAGCATGCAAGATCACCTTAAACATTGAAGTAATAATTTCAGAAAAATGATTTGCGAAAAGATGCAATAACACAAAAATGACAAGGAAAATGTGTTGGCCCAAAGTCACAAATTGTAAAAATCTGTAAATAAACAGTTTAGCAATGTTAACACTACAAGAGAATTTCTGCTGACTATTATGTCCTACTTGACTACTTCGCCTCTGAACATCTGTAAACATGGAAGGCGAAGGATTCAAGGAAGGCGGATTCCACGATTAGTAATTTGGTTGTTAGTCTACCAGCAATACCAATTCGACTAATTAAATTATAAAGTCATTTATGAAATAACGTTACTAATATATATCTATATATAATCAATTGATATCAGGTACAACATGTAGATAAAGATACGTATATACGTATATTACTTTTATTACAGCATCAGCAACAGTTGGAACTCAATCTAGTAACAATTTCAGAACTGAACTTACGTTTGGATGCCATTCCGACAGCTGTACTGAGAACTCGGGCAATGAAACATATATTCTGCGACTGTGTGCATTCAACGAGACACGGAAAATGTGAAGCAATGAACTCGCAAAATTGTATAAATGATCGGCTCGTTTATCAATATACACAGTTGTGGTTCTGCAGAAACGTTAGGGCATTCATCTATAACTGGTTACCAAATGTCGCCAGTCGATGTTAAACCAAATTAACAGATATACACAGAAAGACAGAAAATTCATCAGTGTTCTTTTTAAAACACGTGATTAATTCCGTTTTTAATTTAAAAATACAATTCACAAGCAATTTTTGCAGCAGGGCTTTTCGCATTAATCTTGACAAGTGACTGGCCAACATCAGAATCGTTACCTAGAAAATATACAGGCCCAAAAAATATATCTTAAAACCATACAAAACTACCGAAAATGATACCCTTAAACTTACGAAACCCTCCGTCAAATTATTCCGTGAGTTCTCCCCCTCCCCTCAAACCTGATACATAATATATATAATTACTTGTCTTTCCTTCTTTCTTTATCAAAATAAATATTTAGTTAGTGAATTGAATACTCGCTGGCTTTCCATTTGTTTCACATATATAATGCTTTGTTTAACTGAATATAATTATCTTGTAAGATGAGTTGATCATGCTTTGAATAATAACAAATAGTTCTACAGGTATCAATGTTTTTTAAAAACAAAATGTTTTTATCAACAAACAGCCAACTAACAAATAAGTTGAGTGACGTATATGCCTTTTGCATTATCAACACAACGGTTTATGCCACGGAGTGTATTAACTTGGTATATAGAAACTACAAACGCTGCTGGAGAGGAATTTATTTTCATAACAGCTAAAACGAAGGTTTTCACGGTTATTGACTTCCTCTTCAATTGTGTATTCGTTGAGTGTGTCGTGGTATTAAAGCAGCTAGGGATGATAACGCTGGCTCGTTAATTCATGAACATGGTACCACCAGTACAAACTATTGAAAATATTGGCCTCATATTTCAGTTTTTAGACAATTTCGTTTTACCTTATCACTAATGGTTTGAACCATATGCGTCAGCAGGAAGTCTGAGTTATTCATTTTACCCGAGACGTGTTGTGATCCAATGTCAAGGAACAGTGAACTGTGCCACTCAGATTTATTTTCGTTGTTTGTAATAAATAGATGCATAGCCGGAAGAAGTAGTGATGGTATGAAGCCTGCTTAGAAAACGAAAGCAAATACTAGAAAAAGTGTAAGGTGTGCGTGGTAACGTACGACGCCTTTTATTACATGGTGAAGGAATCTTAGCTCTATTTAGTGTTTGACAGAACCATATAAACTATGGCTGTATGGGTGAGCAACAACACTGGTTATGATGGTAAGCAGTCTCAGTTCATGTTGTAAACATGAGAGTAGCTGTTTTGGCCTCGCTATTTGTGTTGGTTATAATCAACCAAGCTGCAATATCTTTACGAATCATTAATCCTGAAAGCGGAACCGAGGCTCAACTTGTCTCTAGGTCTTGGTTCAACAATGCTGACTGGCTCAACGTTACAGTACGTCGGTGCAGTTCAGACGATATAGAATCGTATTGTGCCACATATGGCGCCAGTAAATGTGACTCTACTCTCAAGTGCATGTGCCAGTGTCCGTTATCAAGAGCAACACTCGGTTTCTACGATGCAAAATGGCGGTGTACCAACTACACGGAAGTGCGGAGACGCGGTGAGTTGTTTGGCAAAGTTCACTATCTTATTGACCCAGTGTGCTTTCGAGCAAAACGTTGAGCTTACTAAACTGCTGGGGACGACGAAATTGGTTGTATCCCGAGACTGCACGCCGTTAAACAGGTGTACAAAAGATCACTAAGAATTTATATTTCTTTTTTTCCACCTTTCAAAACATTATGATTCTTAGAAAAAGACACACTCATTCATTTTTACATCTTTTTAAATTTGCATTCGATGGCGTACTTTAATCATGTAATTCTTGTTTTCAGCTAACTGTGCATACAAGTTTGAAAGGGAGGCTTTTGCTGATAGCCCCGAGATCGTGTATCTACCAACGGGGGGAGCAAAACCCTTCTTCAATGTACCCAACCACAGCACCAGCTGCACTGTCGATATCGCATCATCCTCGTATCTCTCGTGTAACGGAACATGGAGTCCTATCGATATCAATCGATCAAACGAAACAAGATTCCAGTTGATACAAGTACTGGGCCATTCCTATTATTTGAAGGTAAAATAATGTTTTTCATCTGTTACGTATACTGTACCATCATTATTATCTGAAGGTAAAATAACGTATGTAATCTGCTTAGGCGGTGAACTGCTGTACAAATTACGTTGCTAAGACAACGTCGTCCTTGGCGCATATTGAATATGAAGAGTGAGTAGAGACTAATAACGTTTGGTACTAGATCTGTCCTTTAATTTCGGTCCAGACTTTCGTCAGGCTCAAGGACGTGCTGTGAAAATAGCGAACTTTTGAGGAAATATTTTTCCCAGTTATGTACCTCATTAAATAATTGTTTATTATAGCCTCAATACATTGGGGGAAGTGGGGGGTAGTAAAAGGGAGAAGAGAGAAAATGTAAAGGGGTGAGAGGGGGAGGGAAGGAGGAGGGGGGGGGGGTGTAGCACGGATCGCACTTACTATTCTTGTATCGTTTTGACCATGGTTTTCATTTAGTGTAATATCATATCACTCCACAGTTAGCTCCTCGATCTATTCTTCGGAAAAGAGCTATTCGACTTATTACATTATGACACACACAAATCTACTCCTCATTAAGATTAACATTTTAACATGTCACTATCTTTTCTATTTGCAAAATGCAGGATTTATGCACGACATTTATTCATTTTTTTTCCAAATACAAATAAAAGCAAAAATATATGACAAGTATGGAATTCAATTTATCAAGAAACCATGCAAGAAACTCCAATTTTTTTTTTAAGTAATCGCATATTGGCACATACCAACATCAAATCGAATGTCCTTGACAGATCTTAATTGATCTTTACCTAATATGATTATATATTTTTGTACAGATATTTTAGCATTAATTAGTTATTACCCAACTATTACCTGTAAATTTTATTTGCAACGTGTAACATTTATTAGATAAAACTTGGAGTATCTATATTGTAGTTTCCGATATCTTCAATCATTGTTTCTCTTGTATAAAACCATCTAACTGTCTCTGTCTAGCCTTTGGCTATTACAGTTAGTCAGTACTTTAGACTATGTTATACATTTATATTATCTGTTCCTGCATATCACGAATTTCAAAAATATACCGTAAAATCCCACGTTAAAGCACCCCCACCCTCCCCCCACAGCCCCTACAGTTATTGCCACCGCTATATATAAGCCCCATGCTAACAAAAAATATG
>JANUFV010061218.1:0-11002 GCA_024757865.1 Epizoanthus scotinus
AATCGATCATCAATCGATAGTCACAAATTTAAGTTTGTTAATTGCATCGATTGACATCGATTGGCATCGATTGACATCGATAATCCAGCTTTAAATTCGCGAAACGAATGCCTGGTTTACGCAAACGAAGGTCGATCATCGATCAAAGGTCACAAAATGTTCTCCATCGATTGATGATCGATTTCATCGATCAATCGATTGATTGTTATCGATTGTTATCGATTGATATCGATTTCATCGATTGAGTACGCCGGGGTATAGTCTATACTCTATTAGTCTATACTATAGATAATTATAGAGTAAGAAATTATATACTAATATAGTCAGGGAAAACTTACCAAGATCCTTGTCATTTACCCCCAGATGGTTATC
Source organism: Epizoanthus scotinus (assembly GCA_024757865.1). Lineage (NCBI taxonomy): Eukaryota > Metazoa > Cnidaria > Anthozoa > Zoantharia > Epizoanthidae > Epizoanthus > Epizoanthus scotinus. The sequence goes on from JANUFV010061218.1 coordinate 373, forward strand.
CAGCTCCGTACATATCTTTGATACAAGGGAAAGCTGCTCCAGTTGTTGAAGTTCATCCATGATAATGATTTGTATCAAACTATTACTATAGAGTATAACTATTCTATAATTCAGTATTGTTGATCGAACAGACGAACTTCACGTGTTGCGTTCACACAATGCAAAATCATTAGAGAAAACTGGCAGTTTACCTATGAAATTAAACTGATGGCAGCACTCACACTTCTATTAGACACAGCGACTAAAAGTTTGCCAATCACGTATATAGAAATGAGAAATTGCTGATATTTCCAGTCAGTACGCAAACTTGACGTCCATGTTGTTTTTCACATTCTAGACAACGCGATGCTATGGGTCAGCTAACGCAGGAGCATGCGCAGTCTTCGCTTTTGCTTTTATGGTCAGCGGTTTAATATCCAGGAAAAAATGAAAATCACAGAAAAGAAACTTAGTTGTGTTGTGGAAAACCTCTGGGTATGAATTCTGGATGGGTTTTTACAAGTTCTTGAAAATAGATGGTTCGTATATATGTTTTGATTCACAGTAGGTTTGGAAGATATAGCCTCATCCCGAGTTAAAGCGCTCTTAGTTTGCGCTGTCTGATCAATATTTATACATGTTGGTTTTCTATTTTAAGAAACTAGGCCAACAATTTAAATTATTTTAAAGATAATTATTTATGTGTTATAAATGGTTCTCATTTTCAATTGTAAGACGGCAGAGTTCATATATAAGAAGATACTCATTTAAGACTGTTCAAAAATTGCACTATTACTTGTGTGCACATGCAGGGAGGCGGATATCCGATATGGCTGTAATTATATGCGGATGGCCTGGTGTGACGAGTGTGAGAACTTTGTGGTGCAATACATGGACCTCCAGTCATTGATATTATTAACCTGATTACTAATGTTATTTTTATATCAACCGCAACCATTTAAAAAAAAGGATATATAAACTCAAATGGTTTAGAAATTGATATTTAAATCCAACAGCTTGCTAGATATACAGTACGTTTTTATATACGACAACCAAGGACCTTTATTGCTTTAATTTCGTATAATAATTATAATATTGATTGTATTTCTTCAAAAGACTCCATACATGATTTCGTTTGTATTTGTTTTAAGTTGTAAGCTGTAAGCTGACTGTTGACTTCTCCTCATTTGATTTAAAAAAGTTTGGTACTTTATTTTGTTTATATTGATATAAGATTTATATGTTTATGAGCTAAAATCCATGATATTTCCTCAATCATTTACATAGCAAAGTAGCTGCCTAGAGATGGATTCTCTTGCTGGAGCAAGGCCGGAAAATGCATCAAGTCCATCAGTAGAACAGCAAGGCCAAGGAGATGAAAAGGCAAAAGGAAAACCGAAACCAAGATCAAACTTTCAACAACACCGAGGCAGAGGTGGAAGCACCAGAGAAAGGGGAAATTACAGAAAGGGTAGAAAGGGTCCCAGAAGGGACACTGATCAGCAATCAAACCCACCAAGTAGATCTTGTGAAGATAAACCTAACGAGGGGAGACAAAGGAAGGACAGGGATGTTGTAGACTTCTTGAATAGAAAGTTGAAAACAGATTCACATGACAGCAAACTTAGTGGTGATACAATAGGTGATAAGAGAGACACAGAAATGAAAGTTCTTATTGACAAAAATACTCAGGAAAAAGATTATGAAATTAAAAATGACTTTGAGCCCAGATTTTCTGTAGAAAAAGAAGTCAAACAAACTAGTAGAAGACCAAGTAAGAATTACCGAGGTGGTCGAGCCAGGAACAGACAGCATGCGTCAAACAGAGAAAATCAGAGTTTTCCAGTGAAATTTGTGGATTACCATGGAATCACTGCTGTGGATCACCAACAGTTCAGACAACCAAATTATCCTGATACGTTTGTTCATGGGGACCTCCATAATTATAGAGAAAAGACACAAAGAGATTTTCATAAAAAAAATGAGAAAACCAATTTAACTGATCAGGGTTATTACTGGAGAAGAGATTATGTCCACACAAGTACAACTATCGATGAAACAAAGGCAGCTACTGTAGGTGAACCAGGACGTCCAACTAGTGGAAGTGAAAATAACACAGGCTCCAAGGCATTTAGTCATTCACAAAATACTTTGGAAAGTTTAAATACTGGTGCCTTCGCAGTATATTCCAGTGAAACTGATAATGCACAGTCACATCCAGAAGTACTTTCAACTAACTTAGCAACTCCGTATCTAACAGACACAATTGAAGACAAATCTTCAGGTCAAAGACAAGTTGCACCTAGAGGCAACAGCATGCTCCAGGTTAGAAACCATGGAAACAATTGGTTTGGAGCCCAGAGAAGAGGACCTGTACACATGAATAACTTCAGAGGTAGAACAAGGGAGAGCAGACGAGATCGATCAAATCCTTTCCAGTCAGAACAAGCAGGAGTTCTGATTGAACAACTTAGGGGGGAAAGCTATGAGTGTATGGTGTGCTGTGATATCATCAAGTGCATGGCAGCTGTGTGGAACTGTGTCAGCTGTTACCATGTGTTCCATTTAAGGTGTATCAGAAAGTGGGCCAACTCACCATCGGCTGTAATGGAAGGTAATGTGTACAGTAGGATAAGTATATATTTGGCCTTTTTTTAGTTTTATGGCTGAATATTACACAATTGTGTGTAAGGCTTAGCCTCCAATGCAGCCTCTCGTATTTCTCTTGCTGCAGTGAGAGAAATAAAAGAGGCTGTATTGGAGGATATGTAAGGCTAGACCAATTAAATTCTGTTTTGCAATCTTGCTGAAATTTATTTTTCAAAAACTTGTAAAACAAAAACAACTTTTTAAAAATGTTTTAAAAAGGGCTGTATTGGATATTGGTAATAATCCCTTTCAGCCCCAGACATTTATCGACATCTATCTTCTCCTTACTGTATCAATACAAAAATAAGTAGTTTGGTAATAAGAATCAAGAAACTGATCAGAAACAGCAAATTTTCTTGGATGAATTGCCAAATTCTCCCAACCTGCTTATAACAAATGAATGGAGACTTGTAAAGAGAATTTAGCAACATGTCACTTGACATGTTTGGGGCTGAAAGGGTTAAGAGCACAGTCAAGTCTGTGACCTTTGGTCTCTCTTTCCAAGACCTAATATAAATTACTTAGTTGGTACTGCATGTAAAGGAAAATTATAGTATCTTTGCATCCGATTACATGTCTGAGTAAAGCATGTTATAAAACTTGATATTATTTTGTTGAAGGAGATGGAGGTGGCTGGAGGTGCCCAGCTTGCCAAAATGTAGAGCAGCAAGTCCCTAATGCATACTGGTGTTATTGTGGTAAGTCTGTATATTGACATACTAACATATATTTCTATATCCCGACATATTACATTATTACCCCTTACATGAATGAATAGTCAGTGCCATATCATGCTTCAAAAAATAATAATTTTGTTTCAATATGTTCCATCTAGGAAAATTTGTGGATCCTCAATGGAATCCTCGTGAAGGTATCACCCCACACAGTAAGTATGTCTTTATACATCACCATATAGCAATAAGACATAGTATGGTATTAAACTAGTACTAATTATGACATTTACCAGCTAGTTTGGCTATGACAATTAAAATAAATAAAGTCTGTTCAACTACCCTTTCTTGAGACAAACATTTTGATATGAGGCAATTATGGTGCAGTGTACTTGGAAGGGTGGGCAACCACTGGGAAAACTTGATATGATGCATTTTTCATCATGTCGGTGGCGTGAATAGAGGACTTTAGAGCTCTGCTATTTTAGCACTAGCCCTGTGCTGTACTCATGCATTTCCTGTAAACTTGTTGACAGTTGGAAAAATTCAGAGATTCTTAAACAGGTTTTAACATTTCTTGTTTGATAACCACAGGTAGTCCATCTGTAGTTTATGCTGGTGAAACTTCTGTAGAGATATTAAGAACATTTGTCCCTTTGTTATTGCAAAATAAACTTTTTTTTTGGTGTAATGTTATTGAACTAAAAATAGTAGTGATAAAGTACTTACAATACATTTGAGTTGAAGTCCCCTCCTATGTATGGTCTCCCTGTGACGTAACACTTATAGGTGAATAACTCATCATTACATGTAATATCAAATTGTTATTTGTCAATACAGGTTGTGGTGAACTTTGCAAGAAGAAAAGAGAACTGAATGACTGTCCCCACCCTTGCAATCAGTGAGTGCTCACACTACTAGGAGCATTTGTGTGAAACATGTGTGGTATTAACAACACTTTCCACACATTTAAAATGTGTCAAAATTGTGTGAAATTTGGATTTTTTAAAAAATCTTTATTGTGCGAAATTTGTATGAAACATGTGTGAAAATGGTATGAATATTTTGTGTTAAATATGTGTGAAATTAACAACACTTATTACACAATCATGTTTTTAAAATGTGTGCAAATTGTGTAAAATTTGAATTTTTTTATAAAAAATCCTTATTGTGTGAAATTTGTATGAAATATCTGTAAAAATGTTTAAACATATTTCACACAAATCTGTGTGAAAACTGTATAAAAATTGTGTGTAACATGTGTAAAATTAACAACACACATTTAAAATGTTTGAAAATTATGTGAAATTTGGATTTGTATAAAAAAATCCTTGCTGTGTGAAATGTACAATGTATTTGAAATTTGTGTGAAACATATATTATTATGTGAAACTGTTCATACATATTTGACACAAATTTGTATGACAATTGTATGAAAATTGTGTGTAAAACATGTGTGAAATTTACAACACTTTTCACACATTTAGAATGTGAGAAAATTGTGTTAGATATGGATTTGACTACAAAATCTTTATTATGATTGTGAAATTTTGATTTTTATAAAAAAATATTTTGTGTGGAATTTGTGTGAAACCTCTTGTATATGTGAAAACTGAAAAATATCTCTACATTTGAGGTCAAAATCCTAGAAATTTCTAAAAAATTTTAGGTTTATATTTTTTACAATTTTCATACCCCAATGTTTCACACAAATTTCACAAAAATAAAATGTGTGAAATTCACACATTTGAAGATTTTAAATATGTGTGAAATAAGGTTTTCACACAATTTTTACACATACATGTATTTCACACATGCTTCACACAATTGGAAGAGTTTGGTAATTGATAGATCTGGCTTGGATTAATAATTCTCTAATTTACTCTCATCACTGAAGTGTGTGTATAGATGTAGGTAAGAACTATAATTAGCTTAATTTTGTATTTGTGAACTTGATTATAATGTACAATTAAATTTTACTCTCAAAATAATTTTTGCAATTTGATATTATAATTACTATATTTTTTAATTTTTGTTTCAGATTATGCCATCCTGGTCCATGTCCTAGTTGTCCAGTGGTTGTTACAAAAATGTGTGCTTGTGGAAAAACAAAGTATCTTTTGAATATACCAGGTCTTGGTAGCCCCATATAATTAAGCATGGTCAGTTGGATGTTTAATCTTGTTTGATGGATGAATGATATAACACAACTGACACGCCCATTTCCAGTTTATTTACCTTTAGTAATATCTTGTTTATATTTCCAATCAAAACAATTTTAGTCAAGTCCAATGGAACAAGATTTGCAAGAGATATAAATGGCTTTATATGTGGTGGATAAACTAAGACATATTCAAAACATTCTAAAAATGACAATTTCTACATTTCTACTATTTTGGTGCAAACAGAACTTGGTTTGAGCTAGGAGTGAATCACAGTCAGTTTAATGACTGTAAAATATAGACTAGACACTTACAGTATGATATTTTGATAAAAAAACATAAAATTTGGAGCCCTGTATGAAACATAAAATTTGGAGCCCTGTATAGTTGCTATGGAAACCACAATGCTTCCCATCCCAATGGACGGTTTTAGGTTTGAACCCCATGTACACCACAATGATTGATATTACTGTTTGTATGGCACCTTGACTACTGTTACCAGAATACAAGTCCGCTGCGGCCAGTCATACACTCTATTGTGCAAACTGGTGTGTGAGAAGCCACTTAACTGTAACATTCACCAGTGTGCCAAATTCTGCCATACAGGTAAGCTACTTGTATGTGATCATCTTGTTTTTTGGCTTGTCTCAAAAAATATTTTAAATGTGTAGGTTTTATGAATAGTATTAATTATTATTAACATAGGTAAGTAAAACTGCTAAGCCCCAGCAAGTGTTTGGATACTTGAACATTCTAATTAAGAGTGAGTGTGGAATAAATCAAGAACAACACTTTCTAGTGTGCAGTGAGTGAATTGATTTGTGGTATTGATCTTCATCAGAAATTATTTCACTTGTTTCACCCTCATAAGTTAAGTTTTTGCTTTGACAGAAAATCAAAATTTTCAACAAACAAAATGGGTTACGGTATGGATTTACATGCAAAATCCATTGTTGCCACCGATATACTTTATATTAACTGTTACCATGGAAACAGTAATTAATCACCTCATCATTATTACGATGAGACCTGATTAGCAATGTGCAAACATGCACTACATGTATCTTCTTATCTGTAACCATATTGAAAATCATGGTGGTTCAAATCCCCTCCCTTTATTAGGCTTAACTATGGTATGTTAATAAAAATTGTGCTCATACCTTTTGTTCTTCCATTTCCTGCCGTATTTTCCCCGCATGCTTTGTTCTTGTTATAATAAAAATAATTTCATATTTTTTTCAATTTTAGGTTCATGTGGCACTTGTGAAATAGAAGTCAAGCAAGGTATAGAGTCTTTGTGCTGTGTTAACTTTTCATTATACATGTATATGAAACTTGTCATTTATTATATAAATGTTATATTAATTAGAGAGTTGTTGAACAAACTTGTTTTGATTATGGTTTTTGGTTAATTTATACACTCTGCAATTTTAATAACCATGGCATTCACTTCATGGCACTACATGTGTTCTGGAATAAGACTAGTCAGAATAAATTGGAATAAGTATTCATTTTGTAGCTATTCTTGTTCCGGAGTTATACTTAGCAGAATGGCCAGAATGTTTTCCGTGTATGTCAGTATTCTTGAATAAGGATTAAGCATATCCCAAAAGTAAATATAAGTTCACATGTCAGTCATTGATTGTTTCTTTAACTTTCTAGGATGTTACTGTGGTAAAGAAACAAGAGATGAGTTATGTGGACAAGGTACGTACAATATACCAGATTACAACTTACATGTACGTACTGTACAGTTAAATTATGTTTTTAAATAACACAGTACAAAAATTAATGATTACTACTGGTTTCATAGAGTTACATGTAGAACTTTTAAATTTTAAGGCTTTCAACCACTACAGAACTGAATATTATAATGTGCATCGTTCTTGATTGAGCATTAATTAATTTCAGTGAGGTTTCATAAATTCTATCTGTCCATTGCAGTTGTTGATCATTTGGGACAGGTAGCTTACATCATCAGTTGTTGTTATGTGATAGATGAAACTAATTTTTAAAACTGTTGTTCATGCTACATCATAATTTAACATAATTCAACAGCCTCGATATAATGTCAGCACAATTGTTTGTTTGTTTGTTGTTGTTAGTGTTTTTCTTACTGTACAATCATGTGCAAATTATTAATCAGTAAATTCTTTATTTTTCTCTATAGGTGAAAAAGATGATATTAGTGGAAGAGATGGGTACTTCTCCTGTAACAAAGTTTGTGAAAGGTACTTGTTAATAATGGCACTGTGGGCTGCAATACATGTACATACAAATATACACTTGTATCAGTTTGTTGTACCTTAGAATACACTATAGAATGATGAACAATGATTGGTTGACTCGTGCCAGGGGGGTGCAAACAAACTCCTGTTTTAGTCCAGGTAGTTGTACTTTTTCTGAAAGAACTTTGACAAAAGGATTGCATAGTGGAATACCTGCAAGGATGTTGTTGAACTTGCTGGAGAAGACACATGTGAGAGCTGTAGCTTGAAAACCATGCCCTATCAGATAGCAAATCGATATCCATGTAGCATTTTAACTTTATTCACAAATCAGTATAACTTAGGCTTATTTTTAAACTTTGTGAAGTGCGTGTGAACATATCCACATGAAACATGCGCTATACAAATAATAAATTATTAAATTAATTATTAGCCCAAGTATGAAAGTAACCTCCACTTTCTCCACTCTGCCTGTTTTGTTTTTCATTATTATTTCACAGAAACACTGTACATTGTAGTTGGTCATTAAAGTGGGAGTGATGGGGCAGGGTAGCTGCTGCATGGCTTGCAATATTACAATACCAGCATGATTCAGCATGATTCAGCCATTTGCACATAATATGTTGACACTGCTACATTTAAGCCTACATTCACAAGTTTTCCTTGACAATTATCCTTGACAAATTTCCTTAACAAGTTTTCCTTGACAACATTTCCTTTACAAGTACACACACGAGCAAGTTTTGCTACTTAGAAAGTTCAGTTTCCTTGACAATTCTTCGTGTTTAATATTACTAGCATTTCAATTTTTGAACAAAGAGACTTGACAAGGAAAAACTAGCCACATTTAGCTGTACGCACAAGCAAATAAAAATTATTATTTGGCAAGTGAGAACTTGTCAAGGAACATGTGTAATGGGTTTCATTTGGTGCCTCTTGATAGCTAAATTTATCGAGAGTGCCATGCTCAATGCAGCAAGACCTTAGATACATGTAGTGCATTGCCTTAGAACCAAATTGAAATATGTAACAATTGTTACTCATGTCTGCAGTCTCCTTGATTGTGGAAATCACAAATGTGAGAGGACTTGTCATCTGGGTTTATGTCTACCCTGCACCCTTAAACCATCCCTGGTAACTCACTGTCCATGTGGCAAGTCCCCCCTGGATGAACTGCTGGGGCAGAACAATCCACGATTGTCGTGTACTGATGATGTGCCCACCTGTAGCTACATATGTGGTCGTTCATTGCCATGTACACCACAAGGACAAAATGGTGAGACCATCTGCTACTATCAGTATTCCTATTCTTTGTCATTTGAATCTCGTGTTCATGTCCATGTTCATATACATTGACAATAGCGTTGTAATGGGTTTCTCTTGCAATTGGTAACTGTAGGTACACCAACATAACCTCCATGTACCCTTCGCCTTTATTGAAGTTCACTTTAGATATAAAGTACTATCTGTTATGTACATGTAGATGACTACACAATGTTTTGTTCATTCAACAACAACAGCAACAACAAAATATACTGATTTCCCCGTAATGTATAGGTTTTTGTTTAGATATCGAAAGTCAATGTACCGTATGCATATCAACAGACATTTAAAATATTTTCAAGTCATCATGCACACTATTCATAATACAAGTTCTTGACGTTCTATTTCATCTGCTTGCAGCTTCCAATGTTCGAAGACATCTGTGCAAGAAGCCGTGTCACCATGGTGATTGTGGTCCGTGTGATGGAGTTTCAACAGTTACATGCAGATGTGGAGCCAAAACCAAGGTACGGGCAGTAGCTGCCATAATGTTGTAGTAGAATTTGAGATCTGATTTGAGGTTTCGCTACACCTTTTTGATATTTATAGTTTGTGGTTTCACATCTGAACTGCATGTAATAAAAGCTCGAAATCATAGCATACAGTTAATAATGGATCTGTACCCAAAATATAATCACTGAATATCTTTTTGAAAACTGACATACGAGAGTGAGGATGAGGGGAAAGGAAAATTTGCATAGCACTTGGTACAACATTAATGTAAGAGTCAAGTCTAAGAGTTCTGATCCCCCCACCCCGAGGCAATCCCTGGGGACCATAATAAAATATTTGCTGTGTAATACCCATATAAAACCCATATTATATGTTTGGTAAAGGTTGTACAAGGTATGTGTTGTATATTTGATACAATTTGAGTCTGTAGAGAGCAGCAGACATTTGATGTGTCTCCACTAATTAGTAAGAAAGCCACAAAAATAGGTTAATTTAGTGTTCCTGCAATACATTACATACATTTGAAAAATTGTGAGTTGTAAAATCCTGATTATTGTGTTCATTTACTGGTCAACCTGTAGGAGATACCATGTGCAGATAGAAAAGATGGAGGTTAGTACAAGTCAACTAGTTCAAATATATTGTGCTTCAATCTCTAACATAATTATATGTAGTCACTATAAAGGAAATCTCCCAAGGTGCAGATCTTCTTCAGTTCATGCTCAGTTATGATTTCTCATGATATAACCTTTAGGATTCAGCACCATTGCATCTGTTTTTCAATTGCATACAATCCTTGATATATAAATTAGGCCTCCCTAATAGTCGTATCCCTTTCAGCTGTAGTCTGGCCTAATCCTCTCCTGCCTGATAATCTCCCTATAATCTCCCTATAATCTCCCTATAATCTAAGTGCATGCTGTGTGATGTCCAGAGTTCATGGCATGGATATTACAGTTTTTATAGAAACATTTAGAAACAAACAATAAATTACAGTTATCGTAGTTAACGCATTTACGAACTGTTTTTAGTTACTTGTACTGTACATAATATGTATGAAATGAAAGAAAATTGACGTAATTTTTGTTCAACAACAACAACAACAACAACAAATCCTTTATTTTCCCCTTGTGGAGTACAACATATAGTTTAGTAATTTATAAAG